>JAPQNM010002502.1:205000-216696 GCA_029783475.1 Metacarcinus magister | reverse complement strand
ACACACACACACACACACACACACACACACACACACACACACACACACACACACACACACACACACACACACACATGACTCACTATACGCGTCACTGCATTAGTATTCGTCATATTGTACACCATAATTTTGATCACGCTAGACATGACAATCAAATGATCACATGATAGGATTTTCATAACACACAGAAGAAAAGTAACATTCCTAACACATTATAACTACATGTAAGTGTTCACCTTTTTTGTTCCTGAGGAGGACGTGGTGGAGGGTTTATCCTGCGTCATAGGGACAAGAGGGCTTCTATCAAAGATTCCACCTGACACTCACATGCTGGTGGACGGCAACGTAATTACCCCCAGAACATCCGTAAAGAACCTGGGTGTACACTTTGATAACCACTTACTGTTTGATACGCACATCACTGAAATAAGCAAGAATGTATATGGAACACTAATGTATGTAAATAGAATAAGGGATTGTTTTAACAAAAACACAAGAATATCAGTCATACAATCATTAGTCATGAGCATCATAAACTACGGTATTGGCATCTGGGGAACAACCAATTCCATTCAAATCGAACGAGTGCAAAAATTGCAAAATTTTGCTGCCAAAGTTGCTCTTGGAGGAGCTGCCAAAAGTGAACATGTCACTCCTTTCTTGAAAGAGTTGGGATGGCTAAAAATCAATCAAAAACACAAACTTGAGGTAGCAAAAATAATATACAACTTGAAAAATAAAAATCTTCCCAATTGGTTGTTCCCATTAGCTACAGTAAGTGACATGCGTGCCCACAGTGTGAACACTAGGCAGACAAAACAGCTGCATATACCCCGGTGTAACACCTGCTTGGGCACCAAGTCCTTCCAAGTGGCTGCACCCACCCTCTGGAACAGCCTCCCTAATGATGTCAAACACGCCACCTCCCTAACCACTTTCAAAACGCGTCTAAAAAAACACCTATTAAGTAAACAATTTCAGCTATAAATACTCCACGTCAAGTTCCTTTGATTTATATATGCATTTTACTACATTTGTGTCTGTGATTTTACTTAGTTTTATTCGACCATGATATGCCTGCTATATCTTAATATTTTATTGCTTCACTATTTTATTAGCCTTTTATAGATTTTATTATTTTATTTCATTGTATATTTAGTACGTTTTACTGAGTAACCATATATTTCGTTTCCTTGTTTCTGTATAATCTTATCATATATCACTTTTTATCTGTCTTCTGTATATTTTATTATCTTATTTTATTACTAGATTTAGTACATTTTACTCAATAACTTGTTATTTCGTTTCTTTGATTTAGCTTAGTTTTATCATATTTTTGCTAAACGTAAACGTATGTACATGTAAAGAATAACCATTGTAATAATGGAATAAAATTCTGATTCTCTCTCTCTCTCTCTCTCTCTCTCTCTCTCTCTCTCTCTCTCTCTCTCTCTCTCTCTCTCTCTCTCTCTCTCTCTCTCTCTCTCTCTCTCTCTCTTTATATATATATATATATATATTTATATATATATATATATATATATATATATATATATATATATATATATATATTATATATATATATATATATATATATATATATATATATATATATATATATATATATATATATATATATTTATATATATATATATATATATATATATATATTATATATATATATATATATATATATATATATATATATATATATATATATATATATATATATATATATATATATATATATATATATATATATATTATATATATATATATATATATATATATATATATATATATATATATATATATATATTTATCACCACAAACTTCAAATTTTGAATCAACATTCAATTCTTGGTTCAACTCCAAGGTCACTCTGTCCTCACGTGTTGGTATTGTCTGGCTGCACACACTTGGCCAGCCTTGGCCTTGGCCTTGGCCAGCCAGGCAATAGCAACACGGGAGGATTGGAGTTGAGGGAAGAATTAAATTTTTATTCAAAATTTGAGGTTTGTTATTAGGTTGGAGTTTAAAGCTACTTCAATATTTTGGGTATCTTGGTTTATCAACTTGTGATAGAGTTAATATTCAGGTTGGAGTTAGTTACCTTCATGCCCGTAGGTCCGTAGGCCACGCCCCCTCATTATTTATGCATTTTGATTGGTGAAAGTGACAGCCAATCACAGTGATTGCCTGCAACCTAAACCAATCAAGATGAATAAATAATGAGGGGGCGTGGCCTACGGGCATGATGAGCTGCAACAGAGGGTATAAATAGAGGCCTCCCTCTGTAGTCTGTCATAATGAAGATGAACCTTGGACGAACAAGTCGCATTGTGAGAGCAGGCTGCTGCATGGTGGAAGCGCGAGACTCCGTCGAGGAGTCAGGATCATCCACCTTCGAAAAGGTGAAGGCCGGTGAAGGGATGCGTCGCCAACTGTCGTGTTCAGTTCGCATTCCAACCTCCAAGAAGGTGACGGCCATCCAGCTGCTCGCCGAACGAGTGCATCGTTGGGGGTGTTGTTTCAAGAACACTTGTTTCACCCCCATCGTGTCAGTGTCTCTGGATCCTGAAAGATGCCAGACACTGTACACCAACGAAAACGAATTCGCTGAATGCCAGGTAATCCTGCACAAAGAAGCAATTCAACACCTGGACGCAGACACCTTTTTTAAGATCAAGGTGAAGAGAGGACGTAAAACTCTGCGTAAGAAGATCTTTAAAACACGATATTTGATTCGGTGTTTGCAGGAAGTAATCAATGGTGAGGGAAACATTCATCTTTCCGTGATCATAGCTTCATTTACCCCACTGGACTTTTTGTTGAAGATCAAACCAGTGACCGCTGCGAGGGACATAGAAGCAGACGAGGCACAGACGAATCAAGGTGGACTCATCCCAAGTGTGCACGAGACCACCGGCGATGAGCACAGCCAGGCTGAAAAGGCTGTTACCAATGTGGAGGTGAAACAAGAAGGGCCACTTCAACAAAAGGAAGAGGACCCAAAAAAACATGATAAAGAGGCAGTAGTAATCGTACAATCAATAATAAAAGTGAATCTGGAAACACGACTGGAAGATGAAGGCAAAGTAGAAAAAAATGAAAATCAAATACAAATTGAAGAGAATGAAGAATTGAACAAGGATGGACTACTTCTTAACGCCCAAGAAGATGATGCCACCGAGGAGTGTGTGGAGGAGGCCGTGTTGTCCTCCACACTTCCCACAGGATACAGATGTCAAGGACGCTGTCACTGACAACGTTGCAGAACAGGATAACGAACAGAAAAGTGATAAGAAGAAACAATGGAAGAAGACACGCAGGACCGAGGCGGACGTGGGTCTATTGATGGGTGTGATGCGTGTGACCGGCCAGGACCCTGACACCTCGACGGAGACTTGGACCGTGGCCTGCAGTAGGAACAAGCGGACAAACAAACAGAGGGCATTGACACCTCCACCCAAGGAGAAAGCAGTGCACCCTGTTAGTGTTGAAGTGGCGGCCAAGCCTGCTGCTAAAAACAAGGCCACACCTGCTCCACGCAGGAACGCTCGCCGTGCCCAGAAGGCCAAGCTCAATAGTGTTCGAGATTCTTGGAAGCAGGAGGTTGTGGACACCGTGGTGCCCGTGGCGCCTCACATGCGGCGCTGCATCGTGGGGCCGCGCGGCGCCACACTCAAGCAGGTACAGCAGGAGTTTGTGGGAGTGCGTGTGACGGTGCCGCCGCCACTGGACGCAGTGACGAACACTGTGAGAGTACGTGGCCCTCCTCGGCAGGTTGCCGGCACCGTGACGCGCCTCAAGGCCTTGCTGCACGAGGGGGAGGTGATCGAGGCCAAGCTGGCAGTCACGCCACGGCAACGGTGTCACGTGGTGGGACCTGCCGGCGCCACCCTTAAGAAGCTCCTGCGGGAGTACCCTGACGTGGCGGTGACAGTGCCTCCCCCGAAGGACCGTGAGTCAGGCACCGTGGCACTCAAGGGTCCCCGCCGCCAGGTAACAGGTGCCACTGCCACTCTTAACACCTATTTGCAGGCCGCGCTCACCGTCCACCCTAACACCCACCGCCCCGCTCACCTTAACACCTACCACCCCGCCTGCTCACCCATCCACCGCCCAACCCACCCTACCCACCAACATTGAGGTGCCTCACCCTCAATAACCTAACTCCTCAACACCTGACGCCTCCTCTGTCATCCTGCGTCACCTCACCAAGCATAAGGAAGGAAAAGTAGACAGTTTGGAAACTTCATTGTTAATAGTCGTTCTCACCATCAACTATCTAGTCTTTGTAATTAATTGTATGTAGTTTAATTGTAAATGTTTTGAACATTGTATATATATATATATATATATATATATATATATATATATATATATATATATATATATATATATATATATATATATCAATGTTGATTAACCTCTTTCTGTCAATAAAAAAAAGAAATCTCCTCTTGAAAACTGAACTCAAATACAAATATAATAGTGTTGCATCGAGGCAAAACTTTGTCATTGTAATAATAATTTTCATAATAATAAAGTATATAAACTACATAAATAAAATTTATAGACTTAACCTTACATAATTATCAAAGTTTCCCAGAAAACAAATACAAAATGTTTAGATAATGAATAAAATTGTTTCGTTCTACAGTGGAAAATTATGTTACTTTATTTTTTTCTCTCTCTCTCTTCCTTCAAGTCTTAACTGTAATTTTTCCTCTCTCTCTAAAGTATGTGCTGTAGTTATTTCCTCTCTCTTTAAAGCATGTGCTGTATTTTTTCCTCCCTCTTTAACCCTTAGCCGGCGGCGAAACTCACACACACCACACACTCTCTCTCTCTCTCTCTCTCTCTCTCTCTCTCTCTATATATATATATATATATATATATATATATATATATATATATATATATATATATATATATATATATATATATATATATATATATATATATATATATATATATATATATATATATATAAAATACTTGTTATATGTATTTATATGTTTAAAAAAAGTATATACAATGTATTTTATTATGTTTCAATTAGTTTTATTGCAAAAATTGCGGCGAAACTATTTATAGACACTCCTCCAGAAATTATTCCTTTTATTTCCCAACATAGACTATAATTATATAGTCGGTGATGTAAATGTGTGCTCCAGAGCCAAAAAAAAATCCATACTGCCAAACAAACAAATATGCTGCCAAAGTCTGTGAAGAAAAGAGAAGAAAGGGAAAAATGATGAGGAATTAGAGGGAATTAGAGAGAATAAGAGAGGTGAACAAGGCACTGACCTGCTACAGATAACCTCCTCATGGATGGATCCCTGGCACCTCTGGCACTGTGTCCAAAGCTCGGTAAACTTGTGCTCCATGCTGCCGAGGATGCTAGATTGCTTGATGTTCACCTCAGTCTCCCGGGCCTAGAGTGCACCCAAACACTCACTAACACACCCACCACATTACCCACAACCATCACATTCACCCACGTACCCAAAATATCCCCTTTCTCTTCCACAACACTTATTCAATATGTTTATAATACTTCAATTGCATATCTACAACACCAACACACACACTCAAAATATCCACTTGCATACACATATACCTCTGTTCAGTGTTAAAAGTATAGTCATCAACAGTCAATTGCAGCAGTGAATTATTATTAGATCAGGCTATACTCTCTTTGGGAGAGTAATGGCTGGCGATCACGAGTCCAGCGCGTGATCCTCAACACACACACACACACACACACACACACACACACACACACACACACACACACACACACACACACACACACACACACTTGATTACTACTCCTATTATCAAACACGTGGGTTAATAAATAGGTAGATAATTAGAGATAAACAGTTGGTAGGATAGATCTTTAGATTAATAAAGATACATATGGGCAAACTGGTAGAGATACATATAAGGTCTAATTAGATAGGAAAGCTACATTTTTCGTTTATTTCTAATATTTTTACTTTTTCAATACTTATGATAACAAATTTGTTGTGGTTAAATGATGTCGATTACGTATATATATTAGAAATAATTAAAAACAAACTATACGCAGGATTAGAATGGGATATGGTTTAGAAAAAGATAAAATATTATGATATTTCACTACAACTCTTTGTTATATATGATGGGTATCTATCTCATGAAAATTATAAATTAACTAAAAAAGAGATCCCATTCAAAAAAAAATATTAGTATCTTGATAAAAATAAATATTAATGATAAAAATAAATATTAATGATAAAAATAAATATTAATGATAAAAATAAATAATAATGATAAAAATAAATAATAATGATAAAAATAAATAATAATGATAAAAGTAAATAATAATGATAAAAATAAATAATAATGATAAAAATATATATTAATGATAAAAATAAATAATAACGATAAAAATAGATAATAACGATAAAAATAAATAATAATGATATAAATATATAATAATGATGAAAATAAATAATGATATAAATAAATAATAATGATAAAAATAAATAATAACGATAAAAATATATAATAATGATAAAAAAAAATAATAATGATAAAAATAAATAATAATGATGAAAATAAATAATAATGATCAAAATAAATAATAATGATAGAAATAAATAATAATGATGAAAACAAATATTAATGATAAAAATTAATAATAACGATAAAAATAAATAATAACGATAAAAATAAATAATAATGATAAAAATATATAATAATGATAAAAATAAATAATAATAATAAAAATATATAATAATGATAAAAATAAATAATAATAATAAAAGTAAATAATAATGATAAAAATATATAATAATGATAAAAATAAATAATAATGATAAAAATAAATAAAAATGATAAAAATAAATAATGATACAAATAAATAATAATGATACAAATAAATATTAATGATAAAAATCAATAATAACGATAAAAATAAATAATAATGATAAAAATAAATAATAATGATAAAAATATATAATACTGATAAAAATAAATAATAATGATAAATAATATAATGATAAAAATAATATTAATGATAAAAATAAATATTATGATAAAAATAATATTATGATAAAAATAAATAATAATGATAAAAAAAAATAATAATGATAAAAATAAATAATAATGATACAAATAAATAATATTTATCGATATTATTTATTTTTATCATTAATATTTGTTTTCATCATTATTATTTATTTCTATCATTATTATTTATTTTTATCATTATTATTTTTTTTTATCATTATTATTTATTTTTATCATTATTATATATTTTTATCATTATTATATATTTTTATCGTTATTATTTATTTTTATCATTATTATTTATTTTTATCATTATTATTTATTTTTATCATTATTATTTATTTTTATCGTTATTATTTATTTTTATCATTAACATTTATTTTTATCATTAATATCTATTTTTATCATTATTATTTATTTTTATCATTATTATTTATTTTTATCATTATTATTTATCTTTATCATTATTATTTATTTTTATCATTATTTATTTTTATCATTAATATATATTTTTATTATTATTATTTATTTTTATCATTATTATATATTTTTATCATTATTATTTATTTTTATCGATATTATTTATTTTTTTCGATATTATTTATTTTTATCATTAATATTTGTTTTCATCATTATTATTTATTTCTATCATTATTATTTATTTTTATCATTATTATTTATTTTTATCATTATTATTTATTTTTATCATTATTATTTATTTGCATCATTATTTTATATTTTATTATTATTATTTATTTTTTATCATTATTATTTATTTTTATCGTTATTATTTATTTTTATCATTAATATTTATTTTTTATCATTATTATTTATTTTTATCATTAATATATATTTTTATCATTATTATTTATTTTTATCATTAATTTTTATTTTTATCATTAATATTTATTTTTATCATTATTAATTATTTTTATCATTATCATATATTTTTATCATTATTATTTATTTTTATCATTATATATTTTTATCATTATTATATATTTTTATCATTATTATTTATTTTTATCATTATTATTTATTTTTATCATTATTATTTATTTTTATCATTATTATATATTTTTATCATTATTATTTATTTTTTATCATTAATATTTATTTTTATAATTATTATTTATTTTTATCATTATTATTTATTTTTATCATTAATATTTATTTTTATCATTAATATTTATTTATATCATTATTATTTATATTTATCATTAATATTTATTTTTATCATTAATATTTATTTTTATCATTAATATTTATTTTTAGCTTTTTTATTTATTTTTATCATTATTATTTATTTTTATCATTATTACTTATTTATATCATTAATATTTATTTTTATCATTATTATTTATTTTTATCATTATTATTTAATTTTATCATTATTATTTATTTTTATCCTTATTATATATTGTTATCATTATTATTTATTTTTATCGTTATTATTTATTTATATCGTTATTATTTATTTTTATCATTAATATTTATTTTTATCATTATTATTTATTTGTATCATTATTATTTCTTTTCATCATTATTATTTATTTTTATCATTATTATATATTTTTATCATTATTATTTATTTTTATCATTATTATATATTTTTATTATTATTATTTATTTTTATCATTATTATATATTTTTATCATTATTATTTATTTTTATCGTTATTATTTAATTTTATCATTATTATTTATTTTTATCATTATTATATATTTTTATCATTATTATTTATTTTTATCGTTATTATTTATTTTTATCGTTATTATTTATTTTTATCATTAATATTTATTTTTATCATTATTATTTATTTGTATCATTATTATTTATTTTTATCATTATTATTTATTTTTATCATTATTATATATTTTTATCATTATTATTTATTTTTATCATTATTATATATTTTTATTATTATTATTTATTTTTATCATTATTATATATTTTTATCATTATTATTTATTTTTTTCGTTATTATTTAATTTTATCATTATTTTTCATTTTTATCATTAATATTTATTTTTATCATTATTATTTATTTTTATCATTATTATTTAATTTTATCATTATTATTTATTTTTATCATTATTATATATTTTTTATCATTATTATTTATTTTTATCGTTATTATTTATTTTTATCGTTATTATTTATTTTTATCATTATTATTTATTTATATCATTATTATTTATTTGTATCATTATTATTTATTTTTATCATTATTATTTATTTTTATCATTATTATAAATTTTTATCATTATTATTTATTTTTATCATTATTATATATTTTTATCATTATTATTTATTTTTATCGTTATTATTTATTTTTATCGATATTATTTATTTTTATCATTAATATTTGTTTTCATCATTATTATTTATTTTTATCATTATTATTTATTTTTATCATTATTATTTATTTTTATCATTATTATTTATTTTTATCATTATTATATATTTTTATCATTATTATATATTTTTATCGTTATTATTTATTTTTATCATTATTATCTATTTATATCATTATTATTTATTTTCATCATTATTTTATATTTAATTATTATTATTTATTTTTTATCATTAATATTTATTTTTATCATTAATATTTATTTTTATCATTAATATTTATTTTTATCATTATTATTTATTTTTATCATTAATATTTATTTTTATCATTAATATTTATTTTTATCATTATTATTTATTTTTATCATTAATATTTATTTTTATCATTAATAACTATTTTTATCATTAATATTTATTTTTATCATTATTATTTATTTGTATCATTATTATTTATTTTTATCATTATTACTTATTTTTATCATTATTTATTTTTATCATTATTATTTATTTTTATCATTATTATTTAATTTTATCAATATTATTTATTTTTATCATTAATATTTATTTTTATCATTATTATTTATTTTTATCATTAATATTTATTTTTATCATTAATATTTATTTTTATCATTATTATTTATTTTTATCATTATTATATATTTTTATCATTATTATTTATTTTTATCATTATTATATATTTTTATCATTATTATTTTTTTTTATCGTTATTATTTATTTTTATCGTTATTATTTATTTTTATCATTAATATTTATTTTTATCATTATTATTTATTTTTATCATTATTATTTATTTGTATCATTATTATTTATTTTTATCATTATTATTTTTTTTTTATCATTATTATTTATTTTTATCATTAATATTTATTTTTATCATTAATATTTATTTTTATCATTAATATTTATTTTTATCATTATTATTTATTTCTATCATTATTATTTATTTTTATCAGTATTATATATTTTTATCATTATTATTTATTTCTATCATTATTATTTATTTTTATCAGTATTATATATTTTTATCATTAATATTTATTTGTATCATTATTATTTATTTGTATCATTATTTATTTTTATCATTTTTATTTATTTTTATCATTATTATTTATTTTTATCATTATTATATATTTTTATCATTATTATTTACTTTTATTATTATTATTTATTTTTATCATTATTATATATTTTTATTATTATTATTTATTTTTATCATTATTATATATTTTTATCATTATTATTTATTTTTATCGTTATTATTTATTTTTATCGTTATTATTAATTTTTATCATTAATATTTGTTTTCATCATTATTATTTATTTCTATCATTATTATTTATTTTGATCATTATTATTTATTTTCATCATTATTATTTATTTTTATCATTATTATTTATTTTTATCATTATTATATATTTTTATCGTTATTATTTATTTTTATCATTATTATTTATTTATATCATTATTTATTTTCATCATTATTATATATTTATATCATTATTATTTATTTTTATCGTTATTATCTATTTTTATCGTTATTATTTATTTTTATCATTAATATATATTTTTATCATTATTATTTATTTTTATCATTATTATTTACTTTTATCATTATTATTTATTTTTATCATTATTATTTATTTTTATCATTATTATTTATTTTTATCATTAATATTTATTTTTATCATTAATATTTATTTTTATCATTAATATTTATTTTTATCAAGATACTAATATTTTTTTTTGAATGGGATCTCTTTTTTAGTTAATTTATAATTTTCATGAGATAGATACCCATCATATATAACAAAGAGTTGTAGTGAAATATCATAATATTTTATCTTTTTCTAAACCATATCCCATTCTAATCCTGCGTATAGTTTGTTTTTAATTATTTCTAATATATATACGTAATCGACATCATTTAACCACAACAAATGATACTACTAATTATGTAGCGATTATGTACAAATTATATACTAAATAACGCCTGCGATTCCCTTGTTTCACCACTACTTGTTTACAGTTAGATTATTATTACCATCTACCTCAGTCTGTATTTGATGGGCGGAAAGCTTGAATGAATGAGAAATGTGTGTGTGTGTGTGTGTGTGTGTGTGTGTGTGTGTGTGTGTGTGTGTGTGTGTGTGTGTGTGTGTGTGTGTGTGTATGTGTGTGTGTGAGTGCGTGTGCGTGTGCGTTTCCCTTTATTAACGCCTATGTAGTGATACTTTAATCAGGGTAGGACAGCG
>JAPQNM010002502.1:180000-197500 GCA_029783475.1 Metacarcinus magister | reverse complement strand
ACACACACACACACACACACACACACACACACACACACACACACACACACACACACACACACACACACACACACCACACACACACACACACACACACCACACACACACACACACACACACACACACACACACACACACACACACCACACACACACACACACACACACACACACACACACACACACACACACCACACACACACACACACACACACACACACACACACACACACCACACACACACACACACACACACACACACACACACACACACACACACACACACACACACACACACACACACCACACACACACACACACACACACACACACACACACACACACACACACACACACACACACACACACACACACACACACACACACACACACACACACACACACACACACACACACACACACACACACACACACACACACACACACACACACACACACACACACACACACACACACACACACACCACACACACACACACACACACACACACACACACACACACACACACACACACACACACACACACACACACACACACACACACCACACACACACACACACACACACACACACACACACACCACACACACACACACACACACACCACACACACACACACACACACACACCACACACACACACACCACACACACACACACACACACACACACACACACACACACACACACACACACACACACACACACACACACACACACACACACACACACACACACACACACACACACACACACACACACACACACACCACACACACACACACACACACACACACACACACACACACACACACACACACACACACACACACACACCACACACACACACACACACACACACACACACACACACACACACACCACACACACACACACACACACACACACACACACACACACACACACACACACACACACACACACACACACACACACACACACACACACACACACACACACACACACACACACACACACACACACACACACACACACACACACACACACACACACACACACACACACACACACACACACACACACACACACACACACCACACACACACACACACACACACACACACACACACACACACACACACACACACACACACACACACACACACACACACACACACACACACACACACACACACACACACACCACACACACACACACACACACACACACACACACACACACACCACACACACACACACACACACACACACACACACACACACACACACACACACACACACACACACACACACACACACACACACACACACACACACACACACCACACACACACACACACACACACACACACACACACACACACACACACACACACCACACACACACACACACACACACACACACACACACACACACACACACACACACACACACACACACACACACACACACCACACACACACACACACACACACACACACACACACACACACACACACACACACACACACACACACACACACACACACACACACACACACACACACACACACACACACACACACACACACACACACACACACACACACACACCACACACACACACACACACACACACACACACACACACACACACACACACACACCACACACACACACACACACACACACACACACACACACACACACACACACACACACACACACACACACACACCACACACACACACACACACACACACACACACACACACACACACCACACACACACACACACACACACACACACACACACACACACACACACACACACACCACACACACACACACACACACACACACACACACACACACACACACACACACACACACACACACACACACACCACACACACACACACACACACACACACACACACACACACACACACACACACACACACACACACACACACACACACACCACACACACACACACACACACACACACACACACACACACACACACACCACACACACACACACACACACACACACACACACACACACACACACACACACACACACACACACACACACACACACACACACCACACACACACACACACACACACACACACACACACACACACACACACACACACACACACACACCACACACACACACACACACACACACACACCACACACACACACACACACACACACACCACACACACACACACACACACACACACACACACACACACACACACACACACACACACACACACACACACACACACACCACACACACACACACACACACACACACACACACACACACACACACACCACACACACACACACACACACACACACACACACACACACACACACACACACCACACACACACACACACACACACACACACACACACACACACACCACACACACACACACACACACACACACACACACACACACACCACACACACACACCACACACACACACACCACACACACACACACACACACACACACACACACACACACACACACCACACACACACACACACACACACACACACACACACACACACACCACACACACACACACACACCACACACACACACACACACCACACACACACACACACACACACACACACACCACACACACACACACACACACACCACACACACACACCACACACACACACACACACACACACACACACACACACACACCACACACACACACACACACACACACACACACACACACACACACACACACACACACACACACACACACACACACCACACACACACACACACACACACACACACACACACCACACACACACACCACACACACACACCACACACACACACACACACCACACACACACACACACCACACACCACACACACACACACACACACACACACACACACACACACACACCACACACACACACACACACACAACACACACACACACACACACACACACACACACCCCTCCCTTCAACAGAAACTATCTTAAACTATCCATAACTATTTCACATAAACCTAACCTTACCTAACCTGTCCTTATTTTAAATCAATTTTAAGCTTATTTCCACTCTAACTTAGGTCTATCAAAATTGATCTGGATTCTCTAAAGCATTCAGGTGAAGATGTAAAATAATACCAAAAAATAATGTGAAATTACATATAAATTTATATTAAACAAGGTGATCTTTGCTTAACATAGTGTGTGTGACTTATATACATATTTGTGTGTTGCTAATATTCCTTCTTCCTTCCATCCTTCCTTCCTTCCTTCCTTCCTTCCATCCATCCTACCATCCTTCCATTCTTCCTTCCATCCTTCCTTCCTTCCTTCCATCCTTCCTTCCTTCCTTCCTTCCTTAGCATCATCACCTAAAATACATATTATCATTACAGATATTAAGAAGCAAGGGAGTGAAGGAAGGAAGGAAGGAAGGAAGGAACATTCAGTGAACAGTTAATACATTGATGCTGAACTCACGGCATCTATCCTGCCGTAACATAACATAACATAACATAATGTATGTATGGACTGTAACGTGTGGCTGCGACTCGTACGGGTAAAAGTTTAAGGTGAGTGTAATGGTATAGCATAGTAGTAGTATAGTAAGTAATATCCTTCCACAATGTAATGTAATGAGAGGAAGTATTGCAAGAGACGTGTGGCTGCAACGGGTAAATGTTTAAGGTGAGGGAGAGGAAGTACTGGAATAATAACTCTTAATGTAACTTTATCCTGCTTTAGCGTTGAGTAAGACGGAAAAGTTTAGAGGGAAGTGGCATTCAAGTGTACTGTATATACTACACTTTTAATACTCTGAATCAAGACCTATTACCACCATAGTCCACCAACGTCAACTCCAGCTATATGTGGCACTGTGGCACTGTGGCACGTTAGCCAGGTGATCCTGCTTCTCGGTTTGTTTCTGAAAGGGATAACCCGGGGTGGAGGAGGCCAAGGGGGGGGGGCACAAGGTTCATGGCTGGGACTGAAGGGGGCTTGTATGGGGACTGAAGGGGACTTAAGGGGACTGAAGGGGGCTTGTATGGGGACTGAAGGGGGCTTGTATGGGGACTGAAAGGGGCTTGCATGGGGTGGTGTAGGAGGGTTGGCGAGGCGACGCGCCCCTTAGCGTATACCCCCAATGATTGATTTCCAGTACCAATTAATAATAAGAAACGTAATTAGGTTAGGTTAGGTTAATACTAATACAAATGCATTATTTCCTTAGCCATCTCTACAGATAATTGCCTTCGTGCCTATGGTTAGGTTAGGTCAAACTGTATTCAACCCTTGCTTGCCTAGTAACAATAATGAAATAACAATTATTTAACTTTACTGGCTAATGCTGGTCTCCTAGGACAAAAATATGATAAAAATGTGTTTAAGTGTGTTTAGGGTGTGTATAACTGTGTTTTGAGTGTGTATAAGTGTGTTTGGAGTGTGTATAAGTGTGTTTGGAGTGTGTATAAGTGTGTTTGGAGTGTGTATAAGTGTGTTTGGAGTGTGTATAAGTGTGTTTGGAGTGTGTATAAGTGTGTTTGGAGTGTGTATAAGTGTGTTTGGAGTGTGTATAAGTGTGTTTGGAGTGTGTATAAGTGTGTTTGGAGTGTGTATAAGTGTGTTTGGAGTGTGTTTGGATGTGTATAAGTTCTATTAGGGTCTGTATAGTTCTATTATTTTTAAATTTAGTTAAGTTCCAACTTAACTCAGTGACTTAACAAGATTAAAAAAATGGGGCTGCCTCGCCTCTGGGGGGTGGGCGGCAGGGGGGGTGATGTGTACGTGGAGGGGCAGGAAGGTAAGGGGAGGAACGAGAGGTTAATTATTATTATTATTATTATTATTATTATTATTTATATATATCTATTTATTTAATTGTAGAGTAAGATAAATATATTAGTTAAATTAATGTCAGCTCCTCCTCCACCACAGGTGTAAGTCTCCTGAAGGTGCGGAAGGCCCGGCATGTAGTCCTTTTCAGTTTCTTTTCATGTCCTCTTGTTCTGTCGTGTGTGTGTGTGTGTGTGTGTGTGTGTGTGTGTGTGTGTGTGTGTGTGTGTGTGTGTGTGAATTAATCGTGACTCCGTGTGCGTTTGTTTTCTGGTGAGATCAACCGTGTAGGTGACAAGGTTTTGGGTGTACACGGAGGGCAAGGTGGCAACCCGAACAACCAATATAATGGACAGAAGGGACAGGTGGTGGTGGTGGTGGTGTGGTGATTGTGGTATGTATGTATGTATGTATGTTTTATTATTCATTATTATGCATCCCCCCCCAGGCACACAACATCAAGCTGACGTGGGTCTGGTCGGCTTCCCTAACGCAGGCAAGTCCATGCTGTGTCCAAGGCCAGACCTAAGGTGGCCAGCTACCCTTGTAAGTATTAGTGTATTATTATTATTATTATTATTATTATTATTAATATTTATTGACTTTTTGTCGTTTTTTCCTCGTTCCGTCAACTTTTTCCTTGACGTCAACTTTGGAGTGAAATCAGAATGCAGAGTGAGTGGATGATATGAAATTATTCCAAGTAAATGGCTGACTTATATCTAAATAAATCAATTAAAATTACTTAAATGATAATAAGTAATAAATTGTCGATATAACGGCTGTGTGTGTGTGGGTGTGCATGGGTGTGCGTGTGTGTGTATGTGTGTATGTGTGTGTGTGTGTGTGTGTGTGTGTGTGTGTGTGTGTGGACAGAAAAAGTGCTAGTGTGACGCCAGCTTAATTAAGGTAGCTATGCGGTAGGGTAGGGTAAGGTAAGGTAAGGTACGGTACGGTAAGGTAAGGTAAGGTAAGGTAAGGTAGGTAGGTAAGGTAAGGTAAGGTAAGGTAAGGTAAGGTAAGGTAAGGTAAGTTAAGGTAAGGTTAGGTTAGGTTGGCCTAATTGATTTAAAGTTGGTCATTGACAAATCCTTAGGTACATACAAGTTAAGTTAAGTTAGATTCCCATCCACCTACCTTCCCTTCCCTTCCTAACCTGCCTCCACAAACCTTCAACAAACACTGAATTAACTTGTGTATCTAACCTGATCTTGTTTCAATAATAATAATCTATAATTACCTTAACCTAACCTAAGTTATCACCAGGTATTCAAGTGTGACCCTAAGTTACCCAAACCCAGTGTTAGGTTACCAGCCTAAGTTACCCAAACCTAACCTAAGTTACCCTAAGTTACCACACAGTGTTACAACAGGTTTTCTTGGTCTCGGATGGACCCAACATGGCGGACACATTCGCGCATGAGAAAAGAGTCAGGTAAGTGTTGGTGTGGAAGGAAGGAAGGAAGGTTAGGTTAGGCCAGGCCAGTGCCGGTGTGGTATACAGGTTCACTATCAATATTCCAGTTCCATCAGTTTTCCGGCATTTTTTGAAAGGTTGATGTTTTGATGGCATTGTACTCAGAATTAACTGTTTATGTTGATGTTAAATTTTAATTGACGCTGTACAAACAATTAGGTGTTTGCTCATGCCGGATTACATAACAAGAACATAACAAATGATGAGACTGCAAGAGGCCAGTTAATGACCTACACGAGGCAGCTCCTTGCCCCCCACCCTTGGAATAATCCAATATTTAGCCATCCCACCTGTCATCCCTATCCATACTCTGATCCAACCGTCTTTTAAAGCTACCTATTCACTCACCACTTACTACGTGTCTACCCAGCCTATTCCAATCGTTCACCACTCTGTTAGTGAATCAATATCTACCTAGGTCTGTCCTGAATCTAAGTTATTCTAGCTTGTACCCATTTCCACGTGTCCTATCCTGACTACTAAATTCTAAAACCTGATCAATGTTACCCTTATTAATTCCTTTTACCCATTTGAAAACCTCAATCATATCCCCAACATTAATTAAAAAAAAAAAAACCTGAAAAAGAATAAAAAAAAACTAAACTAAATCAACAATAAACCTGAAAATAAAAACATAACGTATAGATTTAACACTTATCATAACGGCGTATCCCACGGAGCCTCTTTTCCCTCCTCCTCTGATGGACGAAGAGGAGGAGGAGGAAGAGGTTGGTGTCTAGTAGGTGGAGGAGGAGGGTGAAGGGGGTTAGGAGGGCCACCCCAAGATACAAGTCCGGGTTTGTATTCATCCAGGTAAAGGAAGTCACCTGACCTTACCTTTTGGCGATTCTTTACCTGGACTCATGCTACCATCATTCCCCCAGGTGGCCCCCCGCCCCCCACACCCCCCCCTTGATGCCCTGGTGAAGTTCCAAGAGAAGAGAGAGAGAGAGTTCTTACTATATCTCTCTCATTCCTTCCTTCAGTTTTCTTCTATCTCTCTTGTTTGGTAATGATATCTGTAGAATTGTATAAGTGTTATTTCCTTCATTATTAATTAAACTTTTTCAAGACAATTATAGTTATTAATATAGTATTCTAACACATCTAATGATTTATATTGTATGTACTTTATTTTTTATTTATTTATTTCTATATCATACTAATTTTTCCTTTTATGGATGTAATTAGTGTATCAGAGACTTAATGACCCCATACTTGTTGTCATTTAGGTTTAATTGATGTTATTAGGCAGGTGTGGGTTTAATTAATTGGCAGTGCTTACAGGTACAGCACCCGTAACCTCATAGTGGTGCCTAACTTTTGGGTAAAAACCTTATAACTGAACCATACCTAACCAAACTGACCTACCTGTAACCTGTGCCTTAAACTAACTGTATTAAATATTATGTATTTATTTTTACAGAGACTAATAGATAATTAAACTAACTATATTAATTATTATGTATTAACTATTACAGAAACTAACTAATAATCAACGCGTAACTATTATCATTCAAAGGTATTATTACAGAATCTAACAGATAATAATTAAACATAACTATTAATCCTTATATATTAATAATTATGTCTGAATTATTACAGAAATTAACCGAGGATGAGCGTAAATCATCCTTATCCCCGCTGCTGTCTGCCGGCTGGGTTATGGTGGAAGGCAGAGATGCTATTCAAAAGTCTTTCTTCATCTTTCAAGACTTCATTAAGGGTAGGTTAGATTAGATTAGGTTACATTTATACTAGTGTATCTGTGTCTGTGTGTATATGTCAAGTATGAACAGTTAGGTTAGAAGAATAACTATATATTCCAATGTATAGTATTGTATTATTGATATGTGTTGTTTTTTCAGGCCTGGGGTTGGATGAGCAGTGTAGCATTGCAGAGTGAGAAGAAGTCATCCAGAGTGGAAGTGACCTGGTCTACACATGACTGTGGCGGACTCTCTCAAAACGACATGAAACTGGCGAACTTCTGTGATAAAATGTTCAATAATTAATGATGGAAATGATAGAAGGATAGGAAGCAAGGAATGGAAGGTAAGGGAAGGAAGAATGAAAGGAAATATTCAATAATTAATGATAGAAGAAAAGGAAGAATGAAAGGAAATATTCAATAATTAATTAATATCAAAACTATAAAGAAATGAATGAATGAAGGATGGAAGGATGGAAGAATGAAATAAATAAATAAATGAAAAAGCAAATCATATTAAGGGTTGTAGTGGGCTGTTCCTAATACACATGGGAAACACAAGGAAAAGAAAAAATAATACAATGCAAGCAATGAAAATAAATGAAGGAAAGAAAGAACAAGATGCATTATAATTACGTCTCTTAATTAATGCAGTTTACTTAGAGAGTCCCCCACACCAACCCTTTATGGACTTTGGTGAGACTTTCAACGTTTTATTATGTATATCTATCAATCTATTTTTTTTTCTCTCTCTCTCTCTCTCTGTGAAATATTTAATTAGTTATCATTTGTAATTAATAAGTATTGATTTATGAATTTGAAGATAGGTCAATCTTACCTCACACACACACACACACACACACACACACACACACACACACACACACACACACACACACACACACACACACACACACACACACACACACACACACACACACACACACATCATCATCTTTGTGTTCCCATAGGTAAGGCCTAGGATAGATTAGGTTTTTATTATTATCATTATCATTATTATCATTATCATTATTATTATCATTATTATTATTATCATTATTATTATCATCATTATAACCTTGTGTTCCCTTTAGGTAAGGCTGATGTTACTGGTATGACCCCACTTCACGGGGGTGGAGGGGGGGGTGGCAGCGGGCCCAACCCTCGTTACTATCTAGAGCCGGCGGGTGGAAGTCGTCCCGCGTATAACTCACAGCAACACGGCTCTAACTCAGGCCAAGGTGTGTGTGTGTGACATGGGATGAGAGGTGACATGGGATGGAGTACGTTCAGGGAGAGACAGATAAAGGCAACTTTGAGATATAAAGTTAGGCTGGAACGAATGGAGAATACAAGAATTGCACGGAAGGTGTATTTGTGGAATGTAAGGAGGAGTAAATGGGAGAAGAAATGTCTGAACATGGTAGACAGGAGTGGCATGCTCGTTAGGTGGGTGCATAAATTTTGTGAAGGGAGAGAATGGTTGTATGAATGGAAGGTGATGAACAGAAGTAGAGAAGGGTTAGAGTGGGATGTGAAAAGGTGGAAAAGCGAGATAGACAAAACAGTGAAAGGTGTGGGACTAAGTAAGTGGAAGACTGAGATGGAACGAAAGAAGACTTTGGAATGGTACAGAGAGAAAGAGGCCCCAATGTATGTAAGGTGGTATGATGGAAGCCTGGGTGGTGATCTTCTCTTCCGAGCTAGGGCACAGTGTATGGATGTGAATGCAAGGAACTACAGATGGTCAGAGTCCCGCAGCAAAGTGTGCCAGATGTGTGATATGGGAGAGGATGAGACGGTAGAGCATGTAGTACTAGAATGCGAGAAGTATGACCGTGACAGAATGGAAATGATGCGTGTGATTCTGGCAGAAATGGGACGTGAAATGAATGAGGTGACTGAAAGAACTGGAAGGGAATGGATGGCGTTGTTGCTAGGACTGTGTGAGGAGACGAGTGAACAGATGATTGACGCGGTGAAAGAGTTCCTGGAGAAAATGTGGTATGCGAGATTGAGAGATTAGAGCATGTAATTAGAGTATGCATCTTTGATTTATTTAGTTTCTTTTTTTCTGTGTATTTTCCTCTTTTTTTCCCCCCCTTATTCCCCTCACAGGAGCTGCCGATATAAAGGCCCGACTTGGAGGAAATTTCAAGTCACCTGTGACATCAAGATCAAGATCAAGATCAAGTGTGTGTGTGTGTGTGTGTCAGACTTAATAGAATAATTAGTGTGACAAATGTACAACTTTTTATTAATTTTAAAGTACACACACACACACACACACACACACACACACATTATTCATCATTGATGAATAATAGAAAGAGTGGGTGATAGGACAGAACTGTGAGCACGACAACTGTTGATAGTAATACTAACCATATACTAACGTAATACTAACCATATAGATGCTTAACCTAATTTAACACTACCCTCACACCTTCTATAATCAATACATGCAATGGTATATATTGAAAAGATACAAATATATGTTAAAATAGCAATACTTACAACACATGTGTAGCATGCCTGGGGGTTGGTGGTGGTGTTTGGGTCGGCCATTTTGGCGATGGTAACTGGGTCACTTGCATATAGTTGCTTATTTCACGGTATTTGAAGTACCCACAGTTATTTCACTAATCACAAATCGATCCTGGGGTGCTTATATTCAATTTAATGTCACTGTGTAGCCGATGTAGGCATTTTAAGTCCGAAAAAAACGCGATTTGACCCGGAGGTGACCTAAGGTGACCTGGTCTGGGGTTGTACAACTATACAATGGTGGTGGTCTTGGTGTTATAGGTACAGTTTTTCTTTCATTAACGTTATTTGTATACTAATACCGTTAATGAAAGAAAAACTGGATAAATATAGGTAGACAGAAACATAAGTGTGTATACAGATAGAATGAAGGGATAAAATGAAATAAGACGTTGAAATTAAGAGATTTAGAGAATGGGTACCCATTCTCTCCATTCAAATATAAGAACATAAGAATATAAGGAAGCTACAAAAGGCCCGGAGGCCTGCACTAGGTAGTTCCTGTTAATCCTATACCCCTTATTACCCACACCCACCTCTCATCCACATCCATGAAGTCGTCATGTCTCTCTAGATTACACACACACACACACACACACACACACACACACACACACACACACACACACACACACACACACACACACGCACGCACGCACGCACGCACGCACACACACACACACACACACACACAAATGAATGATATTTATGTGTACGTATACACATGTACACAGCTATTGTATGGCTTCAAGTGGCGCGCTCTCTCTCTCTCTCTCTCTCTCTCTCTCTTTATTCATCTATCTATCTACTATGTGCATGGGAGGAAATTGGTTCTCAGACCGCCAACAATGAGTTGTTTTAAAAGGTGAAGTATATGATTGGCAAAACGTAACTAGGGGTTTACTTCAAGGGTCGGTCTTGAGACTCACTCGCTAGAAATTTTTATCAAAAATCACCAGAATACTAGAATACACGATTCAATTGTAGTAACCAAACTACATAAAAGACCAAAACTTACTGGACAGAGTACAGAGAGGAGTGACAAAACATATTCCTACATTGAGTAATTTATCATATGAAGAATGATTAAAGCTGACATGTTCCCTCTCCACAAGCAAAGAATCGGGGGAGATAGGATTGAAGTCTTCAAAATTCATTCTGAATAATCTTGCTCAAATCAATCCAAAAATATTATTTGAGATGAATAATGCGACAATAACAAGAGGTAAGCGGTTAGAGTAATTGAACACTGGAACAAACTCACAGCCTCAGTAGTTACCTCAACAACTAGACAGTTTCAAGTCCCGATTAGATTTATTTCTGAAAAACCGGTTTTTATAAATTAATAGATAAATTGCGTGGTATGAGCTGCTATTAATATTTTCTTATGTAGGCAATTCTATGAAATTAACCTTTTTTTCTGACAGATGGGAAGTGTAGACACACACACACACCCTTGTCACTGTCACTGTTAATTATTCCCAGGTGATGGCGTTACTGATAGGTGTGTGTTACTCCAGTGTGCAGATCAACCAGCGAGGTATTCAGGATATCAAGGGAGTGCTCTTCATCTACATCACCGAGAATACCTTTCCCTCAGTGTATGCTGTGTTTCCCTTGGAGCTCCCTCTCTTCCTACGCAACTGCAAAAATGGGATTTACCGTTGTGATACTTACTATATATCCAAGATGGCTGCCCTAATGTGTATGTGTGTGTGTGTGTACATGAAAGTCTATATACGTACATATATTTCTCTTTATTTATTTGTTAATCTTATGTATGTCTCTAACTCTGTCTCTGTATGTTCACTTGACTAGTTTTTTGTTTCAGCGAGTCCTTCTCATACTGTCTGTCTGTTTTGTGTGTTTTCTAATTAGTCAAGTCGTGCTTGTCAGTGTGATTGCTTGCTAATATCTTATCTATCTGTCTATTATCTGTCTTTATTTGCACTCAGATGCCAGGTTTCTTCCTCTAGTACTGGATTGAGGGTTTGCGGCCACACCTCTACCAGTTCTTCATGACCTTTGTGGTGCTAACACCACCGCTAACACAGCATCCTCTTGCGGTAAATTAATGTGTATTAATTTATGTTTTCATTATTTCATATTTAATGCACCATACGCAATTTTTCTCACATAACTAAGTAACTGACTCACTCCCTCTCCTTTATCCTCCTCCTTCTCCCGTCCGGTGCCATGTTCTCAGCTATGTTTGTGTCGCTGCTTACAGAAAAGCACCATGGAACCCACACTGGAAAGTCCTAGAAACAAACGCGTAACAAAAACGAGTAACATGTTATAGGAAAGTGTCTCGTGTGCCGCCACCTTTATAAAAAAAATAATTATGGTTGTGAATTTTACTATGATATGGAAGAAAGAATAACGGAATATCTATATAAAATAGAAAACAAACGATACATATGATGAATTTTTTACTTATTCGCAATAAAAACATACAATAGACTAAGAAATACGAGAAATATTATATATAAATATTTTTTACTATTTGTGAAGAAAAAAACATGAATTGCTTGCTTTCCATACGTATGACAAAAAAAAAAAAGTGAATAGAAAAACAATTTTAATACTGAAAAAGAAAGTTGATATAGAAGAAATATTTCTTTAAATTTAATGTGAGGAAAAATACTATTTAAGGAATATACATAGTATAAGACTTTCCATATATAACATCTTCATATATGCGATATAAAGCAGATGAAATAGAGAATATATTTACAAGAATTCTTCTAAGCAACTACAGAGGCCAAGATATTTATGAGAGAGAGAGAGAGAGAGAGAGAGAGAGAGAGAGAGAGAGAGAGAGAGAGAGAGAGAGAGAGAGAGAGAGAGAGAGGAGAGAAAAAAAAAAGAGTGAGGGGAGTAAGGAAGGGGGGATAAAGACAAGCAAGGAAAGAATAAGGAGAAAAGAAAGATAGTAAAGCAAGAAGGCTCATCCCCACCCACCCCTCTCCTCAAACATGAACGGTGGGATAAATAGAGATGGAAGGGAAATTTTCATAGCATACGTGGGAAAAGAAAATTTTGATAGGACAGAGAAAAAAATATTTTATATTTAAGAAGGGGAAAACTTTTGATAGGACTAAAGGGAAAAGTTTCATAGGAAAAAGAAGGGAAATTATTTAAAAGAAATAGATCGAAGGGAAATTTTTGATAGGAAAGAAGGAAGGGAAATTTTGAAAGGACAGACAGAAGGGAAATTCTTGAAAGGACAGAAAAGGAAGTAAAATATTTTATAGTACAAAATAAACGATATGTTTCATAGGACAGGTGGAAAGAACATTTTTGATAGGACAAGAGACAGAAAGCCAGAAAAAATGAGAACTAAAGCGAGAATATATGAAAAAATATATATGGGAGAGGAATGGAGGAGGAGGAGGAAAGTGAAGGGAAGATAAAGAAGAGTTAGAATGAAGACAGTAAAATAACAATATTAAGAAGAGAGGAGAGAGGAGATGGAGGAAGGAGATAAGGAAGAAGAGGACGAAAGGAGAGGTGATAAGAGAAGAGGAGGAAAGGTTAGATAAACTTTGCATAGTAGGGGAAAAATTAAACGAGGAGGAGGAGGAACACATAGGAACACATAGGAAGAACAAACAACAACAGGCCTGCTGGCCCTTACGAGGCTGTTTGTGAGACTACACTATCTACTCTAGAGTGAAGGATACAGGATAGTAAGGGTGAAGGCTTCTCTCCCCAGCCATGGCTGGCAGGGAAAGGAAGGCCAACCAAGACCATACTGTCACTACCACTACTGCTACCACTACTTCCTGGCAAGCGATGTCAGGCCACTAGCGGAGGAGGAGGAGGAGGAGGAGGAGGAGGAGGAGGAGGAGGAGGAGGAGGAGGAGGAGGAGGAGGAGGAGGAGGAGGAGGAGGAGGAGGATGATGATGATGATGATGATGATGATGATGATGATGATGATGATGATGATGATGATGATGATGATATGAGTGACTGGACACATTACACATCCACACCCACTAACTAGTCTTTGTTAATGTTCTGTTACTGTCTGGCACTCTTGGAGCACTTTGAATCAGCAGTTGTACAAGGTGTGGCGTGATGTCGCAACAAGTGGAGGCATGTGTAGAGTAATATACTATCCAACCTACATACACATTATCTAGAGTAAGAAACAGTGTAACATATAATATTATAGCAGCCTGCCTCATCATTATTGAACTAAGAGGTATAAAAAGATAGGTGATAAATACAGAAGGTTATTGAGAAAAGGTTATTATGGCATCTGTGATAAGGAAAAAGTAGACAAACTAGATTGCACCATCCTATAGGTATATTGCATCAGATTATATGTATGTTATATTATATGACCATATTACTCAAATTTATAACTGCAATGGATTCATTATGGATTACATATGGAGAGTGGATGGAGATAGAAAAAAAAAGAAGAAAATAATGAATGAATGAATAAATAAATAAATAAAACAATAAGTAAATAAAATAATAATATTGTAAGCAGGTAATTAATTCATATAGAGCTCTAATAAATTATGTAGTACATTAAACTTTCATGTATGCATGATACCCATTTCATGATTATTAGTAGAGAGAACTTTCAACCAGATTAAGTTACATCAAAGAGAGTCTTCATGTCTTCCAAGGTGAGTTTGTTACTCGTGGTATGTTTGGCGCCAGACAGTATACTATCTGCAAGCTGTAATTTTTTTTCTTGGAGTTCAATTATTTTCTGCTCAACTGTATTCTCCATAACAAATCTGAAACAGATGCAAAATACTTATAATTTGACTTATGGATGCATGTTTTTATGGTTACATCCTTTACTAGTGAAAAATGCTCCATACTCTACAAAACATGAACAAAAACATTTCAGTTCCATCAATCTATCTGTATCTGACACTTTTTCATAACAACTCCCAACTTTTGTTTGGCCTTTCCCTTTTTCTAGCTTTATTTCCCCTTGTCTCATGTGTTTTCTTCCTAACTTCCCATTAACTCATAACTCTTAACTCAAGGCTAAGTATTTAAAGAAATATGACAGTAGGAATGTTGAAAATTAATCATGAAAAAAGCAAGGTATCTAGATTTCATTTTTTCCTTTGTTACCCAGGTATTAATTGAGCAAAACTTATCAGAACAGTTCTATGAAGTATTGATCTAAAGAAATTTCTCTATAACAGAAACTGGCAGAGTGATGGATGAAGAAGGTTGAGTCCACACAGTACCTGTGAATTGTAACCGGCTTGGTCTGGCCAACCCGATAGATGCGATCACAAGCCTGAGCTTCCATCTGGGGATTCCAATGCATGTCAAGCATAAACAAGTGGTTGGCTCCAACTAGATTAAGGCCAACACCTCCAGTACCCAAAGACAGGAGCATCACCTTTAAAAAGAAAAAGAAATTACTAACACTTTAGGTGTGGGGCACAAGCTGTAGGTGCAATGTATGGTGTGATGGTGTGATGTAAAATTAAGTAAATCTAATATTCCGAGTTGCTAAGATGTTCATATTTGATATCTCACCCATGCTCCTCGCGGATTTGTATTGAACTCTTCAATAATGGCTGCTCGATCCTTGATTACTGTCTTGCCGGTTATGTACTTGTGCCTAATATTTGATTCCTGTAAGTGCTTTCCAACAATCTCCAACATTGAGGTCCACTGAGACACTACAATACATTTGTCCCTGGTGCCAGAACTTCTGAGTTGGTGGAGTTCATCAATGAGACATTTAATCTGTAAATAGAGACAATATTAGGTAACCAACTGCAACTTTTAACTAAATGGATGAAACATTGCCTGGCTTTTTTTTGCCAGGAGCACACAAGAAACTGAAAAAATATCTATCTCTCTATATACAAGTGTGTTATTCCCCTAAAGGGCAGTAGCCAAGACAAGGCACACATACACACACCAATACACACAGATATACACTCCCCAAACCAATTTTTACTTAGCCTTTTTTTCTATTTGTATTTCTCCTTGTTTCATCTGTATTTTATTCCTTACCTCACACTATCGCCTCATTTTCCTAAAGTGTGAGAGCCAAGCTAAGAGGATGAAATTCCAACTACAAGTTCAGTCATGAACGGCCTGAGGGTGGCACAGGCACAGTATACCCATGCTCTTTCATTGCCTTTACAGACCAGTTATATCCCACACTTATATTCAGCTCATCACGGCCAATTATGAAAATTCAAAATTAACACATGCATTGGGGAATGCACCTCAGAAAATTCACCCTTCCCCGACTTCAACAAGGACGCGCCTCTGACCTTGACTCTAAAAACTCCCCTTAACTGCCCACCTGTCAACTACTTATAGAATTTTTTTTTAAGTCTTCCACCTCCTCTTGTACCAGCTTCCCCAACACTAACATCAATCCATCCTTCTACATTTATATCTTCCTCTATTACAATCACCTTAGAACCATATACTATACCCCCAGAACTTAAGACCACTCAACAACCCTCCAATCTCACCTCTCTCTCTTCCGTAACCCAGACCATCCCCTCCTCCTCTCACCCTCCCCCACGCCCATCCACTATCACTAATAACCTTCTTTTATCTAGCCTCTTTGGTCCCCGCTAATTGAATAAATACAATCATATTTCTGCTTTTGCTCCATATTCAGAAAACACTTTCCAATTTCAAAAATGGATTCAAAGAGAGGTGGGAAGGGTAACCTTCCTCATATGACCTGACATATCTGGCCTAGTCATTGTTGACTCAGAATCCCCAGCTGAAACTATGTTAATGGACAACTTGAAAGTGGATGTAGATGGTTTAGGTGAGTGAGGCTTGGATGGGTTAGCCTTGGGTGTTGTGTCCTTTGGCTGCTTTGTCCTTGCCTGCTTCATCCA
>JAPQNM010002502.1:127500-167500 GCA_029783475.1 Metacarcinus magister | reverse complement strand
ACTTGTTCTCTGTAACAATGTAAACAGGATGATTATCACCTTCATAAATGTATTAGTACATCCAAACAAACACACACACACACACACACACACACACAGAAGAAGTGAGCAGTTACACCAATCTGTTTGCCAACAACACAAAAATAATGAGAAAAATAAGGGTGAAGGAAGACTAGAAAACTACAAGAGGACATTGATAAGATTTACAACTGGAGCAAAAAATGGGAAATGGAATACATCAAGAAGTGTAAAGTTTTAGAAATGGAAAAGGGCAATACGAGACCAAGTTGGAACCATCAAATGGGAAACACAATAGAAAAAATGGAGGAAGAGAAAGACCAATGAGTCATAATCCAAAACAACCTGTCCCCAGAGAAACATATAATCAGAAGTACCAGAGAGACTTACAAACTCCTAAGTAACATCAGAGTAGCGTTTCACGACATGGATGAAGATAAGATGAAAACACTTAGAGGCAGTAATACATCCAAGATTAGAATACCCAGCAGTGGTGTCGTCTCCACACAAGAAGAAAAACATTAGAAAAATTGAAAGAATACAGAGATCAGCAACAAAAATGGTGCCAAGCTTGAGAGACTTGACGTGCAAAGAAAGATTGAAAAGAGTGAGTGGTCTACCCTCCCCATCCTTGGAAGAGAGAAGAGAAAGAAGGGACCTGATTGCAGTGTATAAGGTGATGAAAAGAAGGGAAAAAATCAACAGGGACGATTCTTTATTTGGAACACACACACACACACACACACACACACACCATAAACATAAACATTAGCTAGAGGGATCTCCCTGTATAAAAAAAAAGTGGTTTATGATATATTATGAGAATCAAAATCAAGCAATATCTAAGGAAAAAGAAATTGTGATACTTGATAGACTGGTAAAGCTGGATGTGATGTAAGACAATTTTATTCCAATAGGGCTACACTTACCATTGTTCTTGGATTTTATGGAAAGACCGTCCTTGTCCTCACCAGAAAACTTAACTGCCATCTCCCTTTCTTTGTCTTCGTTTGATTTCATGTATTCCACCAACGCTGACCTGAAGGGGAAAAAGAGTGTGTGGTAATTCTTTGTTAAGAGTACAACTTGACTAAGAGGGGAGGGGAGGTGGTGGTGTAGTGGTCAGCGTTCAGGCATGGGAGCCTAGGGTCCCGGGTTCAAATCCTCGATATCCGCTGACCACTTTTCAATATTTGATATCACTGCCGAGTGGCCAAAGACTACCCAAATTGCTGCCATACTGTCCTCAGATGGGACTTACAACATTAATATGCATCTGAGGCTGTAGAAGTAATAAACCTCACACGTTCTCAACATATTCAAGAGAGAACTTAATCATTGGAGGCATCACTATAAAAATTCTAAAAAAAACCTACACCAAATAACAGGCGAGGCAAGTCCATCTGTGCCTCCATATGCCTACTGGTGCCAACGGTTAATGATATATATATATATATATATATATATATATATATATATATATATATATATATATATATATATATATATAATATATATAATAATAATAATAATAATAATAATAATAATAATAATAATAATAATAATAATAATAATAATAATAAAAAAAAATAAATAAATAAATAAAAATAAAAATTAAAAAAAAAAGAGAGAGAGAGAGAGAGAGGACTGAGTAACAACTACCTTAACTTTTATTCATGATGGCTTCATAACAGGAGTGATAGTGCTCTCTGTTAACTCTAGTGGTGCTAAATGGTCTTAGCTACCTAACTTGGTGGCTCTTTAATAACCTTTAATAATTTTTCTCTTTAAGTTTAATTTTAGATCTTCCTTTCCTTTTCTTATTAAAACAATCCCTTATGGTAATTGGAGCCAGCATGGTCACACTGAGTGGCCAGGTTGAAAGAATGCTGCCAATATATTCCCTGCACGTCAGGGTGTCAAAGGTGACTAAAAGAGATGCAGCTTGGGGGATGCAGAGCCCGTCCTCTCTACTGTTTCTTCCTACTGAGACAAGGCATAAAGGGGAAGGGAAGATTAAACACTCCCCAAACACTGTAGACACCTTGTCTCAGCAACACCCTTTAAAGGGGATATAAGCCAGGTACAAAGATTATATTTGATTATATAGATTAATCAAATGGAATGTCTTATGATTGAAATTATTTGTAACATAGGTACACAGTCTTTTATCCAAAATTCTGAAAATTGAGAACCTAAACACTGGACTATTTTTCCAAGGATAGACAGGTAACTTGTTCTAGAGGGAATGGTGAATGAATGGCAAGTGAATTTCTGAAGTGATTCTTTCATGTTTCATGCAGTTGACAAGAAGTTTGGATGCTTGCCACCGTCAACAAGTAAAAAATGAAGCCCCGGGCCTTGTAATCAATCGAGATTCAAGTCTTGTGCCATTAAAAGTTGAGATGTAGAGGATTGTTTAATGTCCAAAGAAAAAAAGTTCATAATAAAAACTCCTGAAATATACTGTAATATACAGGTTAAAGCACAATTAAAGACTGCTTACTTCGAGTAAGTAAAGATACGGTCATAAACTTCTCGTTCCTCTTGGGTGAGTGGCAACTGATGATTCACAGATGTTTTCTTAGGCAGGTCCACAATCTTATTCCCTGTGTGTATATCAATCTACAAAAGAAAAGAAAAAAGAAAAGAAAAAGAAAACTGATGATTATATAAAGGCAAATTTTTAAAAATTCAACATCTCTTCTTAAGCACTATAGGTCTACTACAATCAAATACCATAAAAACAACACATATAATTAATATATATATTGTTACTTAATTTTCAGTTATCCAAAAATTGTTAAAAATGTTTACAGTAGTCATAAAATTCAGTAAGTTCAAAATAAAAGGGTAGCCAAGACAAGGCACCCAAACACTCACCCATGCACACATACATACACACTCCTCTCACTTAGTCCCAACACCTCCATAGGAAAAGAGAGGTACACCCCGCCCAAAACTACCCGTCAGCTCAAATAGGAACGAGGGTTGGGGTCGTAACCACAACTAAGTCCCACAGTTGACCCCTGCTGCTTCATATTGAACTATTTAACTCATGTTTTCTCCCTTCCCGCACTTGATATGATCCAAGGGTCACATCAGATGGGCGAGAACCTTCTATCACACACAATCATCCTTCCTTGCTCCACAGACATTCCTCTTTCTTTCAACGCTCTTTTCACACCCTCCATCCATCCCGTTCTTGGCCTTCCTCTCAACCTCACACCTCTCACATGGGATACCACTATTCTCTTTACTAACTGGTCATCCTCCATTCTCTCCATGTGTTCAAACCACCTCAACACTCTGCCCTGCTCAACCACCCAACTCTCATAACACTAGTTCTGCTTTGCACCGCCACATTTCTCACTCGACCCACACGCATTTCTCCACACATACTCCTAACACACCTCATCTTTATTACATTTAATCTCTTCTTCTGTACTACTGCCATACTCCATGTGTTTTTTTGTTGGCTGTAAGCAAGACGTAAACCTGAGGCTGGACCAAGAGAGACGCCAGGCTTGGGGAACAAGGCAGATATCCAGCCCCTTAGCTGCCAGGTTTTGGTGAGTGTTATATAAGGATGGGGGAAGGTGTTTTCCCAGGACAGAATGAACAATGTCAGGCTTGGTAGGGAAAGCAGATATCCTCCCCCTTAGCTGCCAGGTTTTGGTGAGTGTTATATAAGGATGGGGGAAGGTGTTATCCCAGGACAGAATGAACAATGTCAGGCCACGGGACAAACAGGAAGTGTTGGCGGACACGACGCTGTGTGATAGTAGGAAGACAGAGTTGGGCTGAGACATAAGTGAGAGGACTACCAGGAGACAGGCAGGACGTGGACATATCAGCTGATCAGAAAAAACTGATAAAAAGAAAAAAATATATCAACAGCACTGCCTTCAATAGTCTATTATTGGAGTTAAAACATCAAATGAAACAAGCGAAGGTAATTAGAATAACAAAAATTGACTGTTAGCCTAGCCAAGTATCATGTTGTCCTACCTGGTCTTTAGTCCTTCTTAGCAGCAACGTCTTCACCAGCAGACTCATGCGCTGCCTCCCCTGGGCACTGTTGTTGGCCACCTGATGCTTCCAACACTTCAAACAAAACACATCATTATACATAACACATTACAATCATATACCACAAAGTTGCTACAGTAATTCCATCGATCAATCTCTATACCAGGCTGTTATTCATCTAAGAAGGGTAACTTCTTCATAAAATATTAATTTGCGTAAGGAAAACAAAATTTTGACAAGCTATTGGATACCTAACTTTTAATATACACATTGTTTACCTCTTTACAATTATTTAATGGGATTAAGAGAACTTAGTGAGCTGAAATATTTATATAAAAAAAAATACACATAATCTTTTGAAATCCTATCCTTTCTTCTGTAACACTTGTGTGACCATCCTCCTTTACTAAGAATCTCAGCAGATTTCATATCCCACTTTCTAGTGACCAAGTAGTTTTTTTTCTCTCTCATTTGTTGAATATACAATAGTTTGCCTTATCATGCAAAGAGTATGCTACTCATGTGTAGTGTGTAGTGTGTAGCAGGACTCTATTCACAGAGCATTCCTTAAAACACGGTGGAGGGAATGATGATGATGATGATGATGATGATGATGATGATGATGATGATGATGATGATGATGATGATGATGATGAAGATGATCTAGTATGTGTCTGTGAAAGGGATCGGAAGTGGATACTTTTTTAATAGTTAATTCTTGCATTGATCAAATTATCATAATAGGGATGTGTGTGAGCAGAAAGTGTTGACATGCAGTTAGGAAGCTCAGAAGATTGGTAATTATGAAAATGGCAATAGAATATAGCAAAAATTGCCTTAATATTGTTCATTGTGAGAGGCTGAAGACAGTATTTTTGACTGAATTTAGTCTCTCACAATTAATCTTTAGTAGTTCGTCATTCCAGATCTTTCCATTATTTCATTAAACAGATTACATATTGAGTTTTTACATTGAACACAATTTAAAATCATTGTTAAATAACCAATGATTTCTAGTTACCTTCTCCATCATTAAAACCAAATCAAAGATAAAGAGAGCCAACAAACTTACCGTGTAATTATCAAAAGGTGCAGCCCTTAAGAATCGAACCAAGGAGTAGAGGTCCAACTCTTTGTTCTGCAAATGGTTTTATGAATCAATAAGGAGATTGGTTACCACTCTAGAGGAGCTCTCTACAAAGGTTTTCTTCATTTATATATGGAGATTAAATTTCAAAGATTTTAAGGACTTAACTCACACACCACTTCTAAACAGAACAGAATTTTCTTCTATACAACTCTTTCTCACAATATTGTGTTGTTAATGCTCTTCAAAACTTTCTAACTTGATGCTTCTCCTCCTATAATCATCCTACACAAGACTTATATGCATTCTTATTTTGTCATTACTAATGCAGGAATTCACCATCATTTTTATTTCTTCATCCCTTTCATTGATGAACTCTGGAACACTCAGCCCTATTCTGTTTCCATTGTCTTCTGCTGTTTCCTTAGGGAGTTATAATTAATATCCTATTCATCCTAAATGTTTGAATTTTATCCTTTGGTCATTCTCTTCAAAATGTGTTTGCCTCATAGGCGGTGGCCTAGTGGCTAGTGGTCGGGCATACCAACTCAGTCCCGAGTTCGAGCCTCGGCACGTGCTGGCCACTTTTCTTTGGTAATACCACCGAGTGGCCTAAGATCACCCACATGCTGCCATAACACTATCCTCGACTGGGACTGCAAAGCTATATGCTCGAGGAGCTTCCGCTGGCAGCATGAGCCTCTCAATAAGAAACGAGGCCTCACTTAAAAAATCTAACCCGCGCTACAAACGGGCAGACACCGACCATCTAAGGCCTCCATTAAGCCTTACAGCGCCACAGGTGAATGATATAAAATAAATAAATTAATTAAAAAATATAATTAAAAAAAAAACTGGTAAAAATATTACAATTCCTTCTCTGACCAAACACTTTAAATAATATTTACAATTAATACATCCAGCTTATAACTCCCTTAGAGAGGGTAGCTAAGACAAGGCATGTACAAGCATGCATCCGTACATATCACATCTAGATCACTCAACAACACAAAAATTCACATTTGCAGCAAAACTCTGGCCACATTGATGGTGATAAAAAATCCTCACCTGAATGGGAGTACCAGTGATGGCCCAGCGTCTGCCTCCACGTAGTAGACACACTCCCTGGGATGTCTTACACTTGTGGTGTCGGATTATATGAGCCTCATCCAGGATTATTCGATTCCACCCCACTTGAAAGAGACGACCCTGATTCTTGGCTCTCACCTTGTCAAGATAAATATATAAAAATTTGTTACATACATAATACATGCATACAAACATATTCACATACAAACATATTTACATACAAACATACATATATATATATATATATATATATATATATATATATATATATATATATATATATATATATATATATATATATATATACATACATACATACATACATACATACATACATATATATATATATATATATATATATATATATATATATATATATATATATATATACACACACACATACATACATACATACATACATATATATATATATATATATATATATATATATATATATATATATATATATATATATATATATATATATGTATGTATGTATGTATGTATGCTACATATTTGACCCCAACACTTACAAAACTGACTCTTGGAAATAAGTGTACACCTTATTATAATGATGATGTACGCATGTACAAGATCAGTTCCATAGCAGAAATTACATTATATTTCACGCATGTACATTTGTTACATTTGGCACTTAAGGGTTTAAGTGGAAAACTTTGTGCATCACTCTGAATATAACCACATAGTTTGAGTTCACTTACATAACAGATATCAATTATTCCTGCCCTTACTTGCCACTTGGATAAGGTATAATAATAAACAAGGGGACTAACATGAGCATGAGAAAGGTGTCATTGTAAGAATACCACTTACCTAACCTACACTACCAACAACTTTACCAAAATAAATTGACTCTAGATGCAAATTAAGTGTTACCTTTGGGACATCACCCTGGGCGGATTTTTTCAACAGCTTTTCTTCACAAAATCTGAATGCTTCTCTTGCAACTATTTGATAAGTTGTAATTACCATATCATGCCGAGCCAGACTGTAAAGAGAACATCATTAGATTAAGCTAAATGTCCACAACAAAGTAATTAGTGTTAGTGTAATTATAGGAAAATTAATTTATGCATGTCATCACACCACCATTAGTAAATTATTTTTCAACACAATGGATGTGTGATGGCAGTGGGAGAGTGAGTATAACCATCTCACCATCATCACACTCTGTCACTGTGTGCACACTTCAGCTCAGTGCACCAGACCAAACACTTTGTCATCACCTCCTTCCCGTTGTCATCCACCTTTACCAATGGATATACAGGAAGTCCTCGTTTTACGATAGCAATGCGTTCCTTGAAACCCTATTGTAAACCGAAATAGCTTATACCGAACCCATTTTTACATGTATTAGAAAGCGATGCATTCCAGGACATTGCCAAAGTCACTCCTTCAGGTTCAGATACATACATAAAGACATACCTTAATGTAAAAATAAACAAATTGAATAAAGAAAATAAAGAAAAGAATATAATTATGCAATCATCTGATCAGCTGATGCAGGTGACGTAGGTGGTGAGGCAGAGGTTGAGGGTGAGGCGGGCGATTCAAAACCTGAAGTTGATTGCTCTGTTGAAGTGGGCTGGCATGTTTGAAGAACATCGAGATCGTGGACTGTTTGGCACAAGGTTTCACTGTGTTTGTAATGGAGGCGCGGGAATGACTAGTTGTCGGAGTTGGCCGCAGGTAGCGTAGCGGCGTGGTGGCACTACATGCCCCACCATGACCACAAAGACCACAAAGACTCCAACGTGTGCTCCCACATGGCTACCAGTCCCCCTCAGCTGTCTGCGTGCAAAAAGCTGCCCGTGGTTTGGGGGCGTGGGTGTGCAAGTGATGGAAGATCAATGTGCAGAGTATTACGCAGGGCCATCCATGCGTGGTCAGTATTGTGGTGGTAGTTTTAGTCCTCTCGCCATTCTTGCCAAGAGCTCAGACTGGAGGGTCTCCAGCCCTTTTGTGAACACTAATTTACAAAATAATTCTATTTTTTTCATTACATAAAGCTTAACATTTATTTCCAGGCAAGGGAGACATTTTGCTGAGCAAAATAAAAAAAATAAACAAGAAATGAGCACAAGCACAGCCAGACCATGTGGTTAGGGTTGAGAGGTACAGTAACTGACACTACAACCTTGATTTGGCAGTAACTTCTCACCTCTCCCCCTCACTCTGCCACATAGCAAACACATTTTCAGAATGATCCTATCCGTTTGTACGGTAGCGGATGGCATCCATTACATCCAAATCCATTAAATAGAAGTCCTTTAAATCAAGTGTTGAGTGTAGTTTAATTTCTGAAGTGGATGGATGACACAGAAACAAAACATCAAGAAGAGAATATGGCACAGAAGACAAGAAGCTGTGAGGAGAACATGGTGTGCTTTGAAGCATTATTCAATACATGAGAATACATGAGAAAAACAAACACCAGAACAATTATTGGTCTATAACTAGGGTATCTGTTGGACTACATACTACTACAACTACACTAACAGATTGTGCCTGGTATAACTAGGGTATCTGTTGGACTACATACTACTACAACTACACTAACAGATTGTGCCTGGTATAACTAGGGTATCTGTTGGACTACATACTACAGTGTTCCCCCCAATTTTGCGTGAAATTGGTCGACATTGCAGGCCACAAAATTTGAATTCGCGAAATTGGAATCATTAACCTTATGGTGATTTTAGTCATATTTTTGCCCTTTTTTGTACACAAATACATGTAATTATACATCCTACAATAAAAACCAATACAGAAAAACATAAACATTATCATTATCCATAAGAAAATTTATCTAAATGACCATTTTACTGTACCTGGGCTTGCAGAGATAGAGATTGGTCTCGGTCACATAATTGGAATATCAAAAAATTGGAGGGAGCACTGTACTACAACTACACTAACAGATTGTGCCTGGTATTGAAACCTCTTTTTTTCAAACATTTTGCTTTAAAAATTATATTTGTCCATGTTTCTACATAAACTCAATAATTTACAAATACAAATCTTACCTGCGCAAATCCCTTTCCCTAGCATTGCCGTGGTACACAAGTATCTTTAAGCGGCCTCTCTGCACATGCCGCCGCACCTCACCCTCCCACTGGCCCAACAAGGAGGCAGGACACACCACTAATGTCCCAGTGGATGGAACTAAAGAGAATCTTGATGCACCTGCAATATAATTTCATCATATTTACCTCTATGAATAAAGTATTAACTATTCATCTGCATATTTATCTATTTAGGGCTACGTAAAACCTCAACACAAAATACCTAATAACCTGTACAAGGTGTATCACTAATGTCTGTACAAAGAGTTGTGGATAATGTTACGAGTGTAAGGATGGCAAAGATGGCCTAGTCTACTAGTTAATGTGAGTACTTATGTGGCATCAGGTCAGGATACCACCAGATGTCATGGACACACTCAAAAGAGAGGTCAAATAAAGACTGAAACTAGAAAGTGAAACTAGAGAAAATACAGTGTCGTGTAACCAAAAAAATTTTACATTAAAAGTGTAATGGCTAAGGGAAAACAGAAATAAGTAAAAAAAGAATCCCGCTTGTCGCCAGACCCTGTAAAGAGGACAGTAGGAGAATAGAAGCAAGGGGTGGAGATCCAGTTAACATTAGAGGTGTCTTGACACTCCTCTTTTGAAAGAGTTTAAGTCATAGGCAGGTGGAAAAACAGACAAAGGAAGAGAGTTCCAGAGTTTACCAGTGTAAGGGATGAAAGAGTGAAGATACTGGTTAACTCTTGCATTAGGAAGATGGACAGAATAAGGATGAGAAGAAGTAGAAAGTCTTGTGCAGCGAGGCCGCGGGAGGGGGGGAGGCATGCAGTTAGCAAGTTCAGAAGAGCAGTCAGCATGAAAATAGCGGTAAAAGATAGATGCAACATTGCGGCGGTGACTTAAAGAATCAAGAAAGTCAGTTAGAGGAGGAGAGTTGATGAGGCGAAAAGCTTTAGACTCCACGATTATGTAACAAACAAAACCAGGAATGACTTAAGGAACTAAACATATTCCCCCTAACAAAACACAGGCTAAGAGGAAACATAACTGCACTTTTCAATATCTTCAAAGGATGCACTAATGAAAACCAAACAGCTATTTCACTAAAAAACAATGGCTACAAAATAATTAGGAAATGTTTTGAAACTAACAAAGCAAAGTACTTTTTCTTCAATTGTATAACACTATCCTCGACTAGGACTGCAACGTAACATGCATCGAGGAGCTTCCACAGCATCAGCCTCTCAACAAGAAACAAGGCGTCACTTTAAAAATCTAACCTGCACTACTAATGGGCGAAGGCCGACCGTTCAACGCCTTCACCAAGAAAAAAATAATAAAAATAAAAATTAAATTAAAATACTGTTGGGTCGGGAGGGAAGCGGGACTGGTTGTGGGGGTGGGGAAAATACCAGATTCAGCCCACTTTTTGCCTCTGCCACACACTTAATGGGATCAAGCCCTGCATGTAGGGTGTGTAGATACAGAAATGAGTGACGTGTATAGTGTGACTGATGCATAGTGGAGGTGCATATAAGGTGAGTGTACTGTATGTGGAAAAGTTTTTCTCCATATACCTATTACCCACAAAAACAACAATCCAGTAAACTGTACCTCCAGATTTCTTTGAAATCCATCCACCTGTATCCTCTTCTCCACTTTCTTGATCTTCTTTAAAAGATGAGAAATCATCAACAAGGATCCCTTCACTGACTAGTTCTTGATGCCGCAATATCAAAGATATCATAGTCAGTGTCTTGCCAAGACCCATGTCATCAGCTGAAATATATCAACCATGCTAAGGATTTATTGGTAAAACCATTCTTCATAATACAGAATGAATGAAGTAGTATATACGGTCTAAAACAAGCCAAATCAGCTACTCAAAATATCTTTACATCAGCAAATTTATTTAAAGTTTGGTGATTTTTTTAACCAGAAGTATGCCATAGGAACATAACTCTTTTTCATATTTGGACCCATGGTAAAATGTTTTTTGTTTTGTTTAAAGTCACTTTCCAGGAACCTTTCCACAACGTTAAGTGAGGACTTGCTGGACTTCTCAGGGAAAAACTGTACTTTTTGATGTCATTCAAGCAAATTCATGCCTCTTCTTCTCAATATTAGATAATTTCTGTCTTGTGTGTGTGTGTGTGTGTGTGTGTGTGTGTGTGTGTGTGTGTGTGTGTGTGTGTGTGTGTGTGTGTGTGTGTGTGTGTGTGTGTGTACCTTGTCTCAAGTACCTCCTTATAAGGGGGATGTTAGCCAGGGATATAGATAGATAAAGTGTATAGTATATATAACAGATAGTATATAAATAAATAGATTGATTGAAAAATAGATAAAAATAGATATAGTTCAAGTTGATTTTTGTATTTTTTCAATATTTTTGAGGAAATTTTAAAATTCTTAGTCATTAATACAAGTACTGCATTCATAAATCTGGGCAAAGGAAAAAAGCATATTATTTGTAGCTTCAATAATTTTTAAACTCCCGTTTTCCTGCATAAGTGATCAATGGATACTTCAAAAATTAATGTTTCTTATATAAATTATAAATGAGTACACCCTATTCATGTGTTGCCATTGCTTGAATCTACAGTGCTCGTCATAAACATTATCGCACCGCTCTCCCACGCCGCGATGTGGATGCGGCGCGATAATGTCCTCACAGACACATTACTCAGCAATCCCAAGCTGTGTTCCCTGATTTTCCTGGCCGATACTCCTGGATTGCGTTCTATTTCAAGGTGTACCACTCTCAGGGTTCGCAGGAAAGTTTTGCGGGTGTTTCCTGGTGGTTTCTTCTTGGCGAGTATTTTATTGCCGCCGAGTTCAGCCATACGCTTCACGGGTCGTTGCCAGCTGACACCCGTCTGATCAGAGATAGCCCGTGTGGAGTCTCCAGCCTTGTGGAGAGCTGAGATGGCTGCAATGTCATCCCGTGACAAGATCTGGTAGCGCACCATTGTCCAGGAAAACAGCTAAGCATCAGACTAACTGCAAGCTATTCTGGGGAGGTGGCGCGGGAGGACAGCAACAAAGCGCCCACCAGTCAGAGTGATTGACAGGCGCCTATAGCTTCTTACCACCTTTGCAAGATGCCCGACACCCAGGCTGAGATGCCAGATGTGTAATAATTTAATTTAAAGCACCCGATGCCCTCCAAGGAAAGCACGCACGTTTTGATCCTTCAAACGGATACCGTGGTCTCCAGCGACAATGTTTATGACGAGCACTGTAAATAACCCATCAGGTAAAAATGTGATCTATTATGTCATGATGAGTGAGGGAAGTGAATAGTTACCAAGTATGCCACCAGGAGGCAGCTGTGTCTCCCTCCAAAGAAGCCATGCCAGCCCTCGACACTGGTGGTCCATCAGAGTCACTTTCAAGGAAGTAGGTTGGTGTGCTTTGGTGGTCTCAACATCAGGACATGACAGCAAAGCGTCATGCAGGCTTTCAACAGCATCACCAGTCACTCTTACCATCTCTCTGTGCCGAGCTTGGGAAGAAAGAAAAAGAAAAAACATGTGAGGTTTATGACAAATATTAATAGACTTTCAAATATAGCACTATTTTGAAGGTGGTTTGGGTTGCAACTTAAACTTACTTAAGTAGCTATCTACATGATGTTATCTCATAAAGGAAAGGCAGATAGAAAGACTTTAAATGAAGACAGTGTAAAAATAGATACATAAGTATTGAAAATGGTCACATTAAGACTTTGGGACTATTTACCTGTTCCTGTTACAGTAAAGACTGAAACACTGGAAAAAGATACAATATAAAACTTGTGGCACCATTGAAGAAATCTATATTGGGTTTTTATAATAGCCTCCAGATTGTAACACTAATTTATTTACATAATATGTTAAGTGAGGTAATAGTTCAGCTGAAATTCTTGATTCTGATGGACGTTATAGTAGATAGATTGTTATTTATGTCATCAAACCCCTTTCAACCAGAAGAAAAGAACAATTACTCAAACCTTCAAAGGTACTTTATTTGCAAATGTATTGCCCAAACCAATCCCCACCTTACCAGCCAGGTGTGAGGTGTGAGGTGTCAGTTTAGTCTCCAAGCAGTGACAGGAACGGTCACTTGACCTGTTTTACCTGTCTCCTGGCAGAGCATTTTTGGCAAAACTTTTATACTTCACTAAATTTCAGTATTTGCTCTTAGTTTATATGACATTTTTCATCATAGGTGATCGAGCAGTCATCCAAGATGAAGGATGGATGACTCAAAATATAATAAAGGCAATACTTAAAGACATGAAATGGTTTATGGAAATGATCCTATATCTCCATAATTGCCCTGAACTCTGTCAACCAATCAACAGCAAGCATTGACAGCCTCAGAAGAGCTCCTCACTAAAGGGGGAGATTTTCACAACCTTTAATAACAATAACTTTAAAAAATAATAATTTGGCCATTATTAGTCATCAAAATTCCTATTGTCTCATGAACAAAGGAATAGATTTTACATGTATTTACATTACATGGAAAAATTATGTTTACATTATGCAAAATTTGGAATAAGCGAACATTGCATGAACACAATACTCACTTAAAATGATTTACCTGTATGAAGGTGAACAATCATTTTCTTATTCCATTCATCTTGCACTTCTGTCTCGAAGCAGAATCACACATCAAGAACATCCAATCTACCGCTATATTTCCTACTCTTACATGAGCACAAGGACAACTACTATGCCCTCTTGTTGCTATATGTGCAGTTGTAAAGTTTGTGATGTGTGAGGACACATGAGCACAAGGACAACTACTATGCCCTCTTGTTGCTATATGTGCAGTTGTAAAGTTTGTGATGTGTGAGGACTCTTGCTTTAACAAAGCAAAAATAGTCTACGTCATACCATGTAATGTGATACAGGCAAGGAAAAAAAATTTTATGGTGTAGACTTATTTTCTATTTTATTCTATTTTGTATTCCTTATCTCAATCACCTTCCTACATTTGTTGAACCACTAATCTTTCTTTTCCTTCCTGCTAAGTAACTTGAAACACCTACAGTTGCAGGCATGAAACCTGCATTTGTACCTTTGTTTAATGTTTGCATTAAGTAAAGGGATATCAATTGAATACATGCTCTCTATTCCTTCTGAAATAGTTATGATCATTTTGGTTTAAAGTACAAGAAAACTTACCATAGGATATCTTTCCTCCATAGTTGTGTGTCCCAATGTTTTGATCAACAGCATACATTGCATCAAGGACGTTTTGAGAAAGAGTTTGTTTAGGCTGCTGCTTTGGGTCATCGAGGTTCAGTTTGAAGTGTTCGTTGGTTGGCAGATTGGACTGTTTGTACTCATGAACTGTAACAATAATCAATTCTCAATCAATAACTCAGCTGTATTATAGCATTCATAAATTCAACATGACATAACAGGCATATAATTTACTAAGCTAAATTAATGTTTGACTTACCTATAGTGACTTCAGGTTCTGATTTCACCATGTTCTTCTTGAATTCTAGAAGCATCACCTCTTTTTCCAAGTCAACAATACGTTGTTTAAGTCTTCGTCCACCATCTTCTAGTTGCCTGATGTGTGACGACCGGTACATTCGCTGCAAACATGAGAAATATTGCCTATAGAACATACCCTTAAATTGATACCAAGATGTGGACCCATATTTATTGCTTCATTTTTACACATTAATTTCTCAATCTCCTTTACCCTCACATTAATTACTTTCTTGAGGTTGTCTATTTAATTTTTCAAATAACTTTCTTCCATACACCATTCATTGAAATTAGACTCATTGACATCCTCTCATCATTTATCTTCTTGAGGTTTTTATTTAATTCTTAAATCTCTTTTTTCCATATTCATTGAAATTAGTCACTGTGACGTTGATCTTCTCCAGTAACTTTTCAACTGACTTTTTACATCCACTTACCTCTAACTTTACTCCCTTCATCTCAATCCTTGTTCTGCCTTCTAACTTTGTAATCTCAACATGGTTTTGCCAATATCCGGCCAATTACAACGGTCCTTTTGACAGTTCAATCCTAATTATATACCAACAGGTCTTCTGGTGTCTGTTCTTCTTATGTATTCTTATATAAAATGATGATGATAATTATGATGATGTCACAAGATCAATTTTTTTTCAAAGTGATGCAAACTCTTTCTAAAGGGACTTAGGAACATGCATCTTACTTCAAATGATAACAAAGATAACAAATGGTTTTAGTGTTCAAACACCTACAGTAGGGTATGTTTGTGTCAATACTTAGTAACCCAGCCTACTATCATTATTTACTTATTATCTTACTAGTACAAAGATAGTGTGCAGGTTATCTATACACTACTACTGTACACTACTATGCATACTGCTATAAGTACTACATAGTTCATGTACACTTACACCTTATTGATGTGGATAAAATTATGTAAAAGTGGCATATGAGGAATTTGCTTGATTGGTCTCCTCATTTATAATAATAATAATAATAATAATAATAAATTAAAAATTAAAAAAAAATAAAAAAGAAGAAGAAGAAGAAGTCAATTCACTGAATCTTAAAATAAAATACTCTGGTCCTAAGCAGCCAACTTTACATAAATCAGTAACAAAACATACAAATATCCATCTAACCTGGAGTTCCTGCAGTTTCTTTTTTGTTTCTACCAGTTTGGATTCTTCCTCAGATGGAACAAGTTGGTCAGATTTGTCCAGTTGCTTAGGATTAGGAACTTGAGGCAAGTACCTGTCATAATAGATGCATCTTAACAAATTTCCAATTAAAGTTTTGAAAAATAAAATTCAAAAGACTAATTAAATTCCATGTAGGACTTAGTTTTTCATCCTTAAACCCAACTAAAAGTTACCATTAAGTATTATGTCCTCAACTATAAGGAACTCCCTAAAATGGATGGTGAGAGCAGTGCATTTTAATTATATATATATATATATATATATATATATATATATATATATATATATATATATATATATATATCATTAACCGTTGGCACCAGTAGGCTTATGGAGGCACAGATGGACTTGCCTCGCCTGTTATTTGGCATAGCTTATCAGATTTTTATAGTGACGCCTCAAATGTTTACGTTCTCTCAATTTATTTATTTTTTTTTTTTTTTTACTACATTATAAGGATACTGGCTAAGGGAAAACAAAAATAAGTAAAAAAAAAATCCCGCTTGTCGCCAGACCCTGTAAAGAGGACAGTAGGAGAATAGAAGCAAGGGGTGGAGATCCAGTTAACATTAGAGGTGTCTTGACACTCCTCTTTTGAAAGAGTTTAAGTCATAGGCAGGTGGAAAAACAGACAAAGGAAGAGAGTTCCAGAGTTTACCAGTGTAAGGGATGAAAGAGTGAAGATACTGGTTAACTCTTGCATTAGGAAGATGGACAGAATAAGGATGAGAAGAAGTAGAAAGTCTTGTGCAGCGAGGCCGCGGGAAGTGAGGAGGCATGCAGTTAGCAAGTTCAGAAGAGCAGTCAGCATGAAAATAGCTGTAGAAGATAGATAAAGATGCAACATTGCGGCAGTGACTTAAAGAATCAAGAAAGTCAGTTAGAGGAAGAGAGTTGATGAGGCGAAAAGCTTTGGACTCCACCCTGTTTAATAAAGCTGTATGAGTTGAGCCCCCCCCAGACATATGAGCCATACTCCATACATGGGCAGATAAGGCCCCTGTACAGAGCAAGCAGCTGAGAGGGAGAGAAAAATGGACGCAGATGCCATAGGACACCTAACTTCTTGGAAGCTGATTTAGCAAGAGTAGAGATATGAAATTGCCAGTTTAGATTTTTAGTAAAGGATAGACCGAGTGTGTTTAATGTGGAGGAGAGGGGAAGTTGAGTGTCATTGAAGAAGAGGGGATAATTATCTGGAAGGTTATGTCGAGTAGATAGTTGTAGAAATTGAGTTTTTGAGGCATTGAACAAAACTAGGTTTGCTCTGCCCCAATCAGAAACAAGTGAAAGATCAGAAGTTAAGCGTCCTATAGCATCTCGCCTTGAGTCATCTAATTCTTGTTGGGTTGGGCGTCTGTTGTACGACGTTGAAAAATGCAAGGTGGTGTCATCAGCATAGGAGTGGATAGGGCATTGAGTCAGATTTAAGAGATCATTGATGAATAATAGAAAGAGAGTGGGTGATAGGACAGAACCCTGAGGAACACCACTGTTGATAGTTTTAGGAGAAGAACAGTGACCGTCCACTACAGCAGCAATAGACCGGTCGGAAAGGAAACTAGAGATGAAGGTACAGAGAGGATAGAATCCATAGGAGGGTAGTTTAGAAATTAAAGATTTATCCCAGACTCTATCGAAGGCTTTCGATATGTCAAGGCCGACAGAAAAGGTTTCACCGAAGTCCCTAAAAGAGGATGACCAAGATTCAGTTAGGAAAGCAAGAAGATCACCAGTAGATCGGCTTTTACGGAAACCATACTGGCAATCAGAGAGAAGGTTGTGAGCTGATAGATGCCTCATTATCTTCTTGTTAAGGACAGATTCAAAGGCTTTAGAAAGGCAGGAAATCAAAGCTATAGGGCGGTAGTTAGAAGGATTGGAGCGGTCACCTTTTTTAGGGACAGGTTGAATGTGAGCAAACTTCCAGCAAGAAGGATAGGTAGAAGTAGAGAGACACAGACGAAAGAGTTTGACCAGGTAGTGAGCGAGTTCGGAAGCACAGTTTTTGAGAACAACAGGAGGGACTCCATCCGGACCGTAAGCCTTCCGAGAATCAAGGCCAGAGAGGGCCTGGAAAACGTCATAATAAAGAATTCTAATTTTAGGGATGAAGTAGTCAGAGGGTGGAGGAGTAGGAGGAATATGCCCAGTATCATCCAAAGTAGAGTTGGTAGCAAAGGTTTGAGGAAAGAGTTCAGCTTTAGAGAAAGAAGAGATAGCTGTGGGGCCATCTGGTTGAAGTAAAGGAGGGAAAGATGAAGAAGTAAAATTGTTAGAGATATTATTGGCAGAAATCACAAGAAGAGTTAGAGTTGGAAAGACTTTGACATTTTCTATTGATGAAAGAGTTTTTAGTAAGTTGGAGAATAGATTTGGCATGATTACGGGCAGAAATATATAGGGCATGAGTTTCAGCAGATGGATGGCTACGGTACCGTTTGTGAGCCGCCTCTCTATCATTGACAGCACGAGAACAAGCAGACTTAAACCAGGGCTTTTTAGCTTTAGTATTAGAGAAAGTATGAGGAATGTATAGCTCCATGCCAGAGATAATCAACTCTGTCATGCGCTCGGCACACAGAGAAGGATATCTGACATGGTAGCAATAATCATCCCAAGGAAAATCAGAATAGTACTGCCTCAGGTCCTCCCACTTAGCAGAGTTGAAATGCCAGAAGCACCTCTGCTTAGGCAGGTCTTGAGGCTGCACTGGAGTGATAGGACAGGTAACGGAAATAAGATTGTGATCGGAGAAGCCCAACGGAGAGGAAAGTTTAACAGAGTAAGCTGAAGGGTTGGAAGTTAGGAAAAGATCAAGAATGTTGGGCGTGTCTCCAAGGCGGTCAGGGATACGGGTAGGAAACTGCACTAGCTGCTCTAGGTCATGAAGGATAGCAAAGTTGAAGGTTTATTCACCAGGTTGGTCAGTGAAAGAAGATGAAAGCCAAAGCTGGTGGTGAACATTGAAATCCCCTAAAATGGAGATCTCAGCATAAGGAAAGTGAGATAGGATGTGCTCCACTTTGGAAGTCAAATAGTCAAAGAATTTTACATAGTCAGAGAAATTAGGTGAGAGATATACAGCACAGATGAATTTAGTTAGAGAGTGACATTGAAGTCTTAGCCAGATGGTAGAAAATTCTGAAGATTCAAGATTGTTGGCACAAGAGCAAGTAATGTCATTACGCACATATGCGCAACAGCCAGCTTTGGATTGAAAATGAGGATAGAGAAAGTAGGAGGGAACAGAGAAGGGGCTGCTGTCAGTAGTCACAGACAACTGTGTTTCAGTTAGGAAGAGAAGATGAGGTTTAGTAGAGGAGAGATGGTGTTCCACAGATTGGAAATTAGATCTAAGGCCACGAATGTTGCAGAAATCGAGAGTAAAAGTATTAGAGGAATATGTTGAGAACGTGCGAGGCTAATCACTGCTACAGCCTCAGTTGCATATAACGTTGTAAGTCCCATCTGAGGACAGTATGGCAGCAATTTGGGTAGTCTTTGGCCACTCAGCGGTGATATCAAAGAATGAAAAGTGGTCAGCGAATATCGGGGATTCGAACCTGGGACCCTAGGCTTGCTCACCCGAGCGCTAGACCACTGTACCACCGCAATAGTCATCATTGCTGTCATTATATTAAAAATAATACTCATTTTCATATTTATAATAATCACATTCATGAAATCTAAGGAGCTCTTCTTCACTGTCCATTCTTTTCAACTTGTTATCATGTTTTCCATTATTATTTTTTGATGTCCTTCACATGGGATCCATAGCAGCTCAGTGACAACTAATGGTATTATTTCAAATTCACAAGGTTCACACAGACTGCCACACACCATCACAAACACACACTCACCAAACTTTGCTTCAAAAAAATTAAGAACGAGTTGCATGCAAACACCTGATTCAAGAAACAATGGTTGTCCAAGCAGACCATAAAGGGTTGGGATACGGAAACAATGGCCGTCACACAAATTACAATTAAAATTTTTAAAATCTTATTTTACTGATTTATTTTTCTAATGGATCCTTTAAAGATATTTTCCTACATGTATTCTCCTTTTGCACACATTCATACATCACACTCCTGAAAACACTACACAACATAGTATAAAAACCAGTCTACCTTACCTTGAAGTAGCACCTTTCTTCTTATCAATTTCCTTTTGTATCTGGTGAATTTGTGCCTGATACTTATCTCCTTTATCAGGAAGGAGTTTTGGATTGATGAGCTGGTAAGCCATCTAGGGAGATTCTTCCATTAGAAAGTAATCAAAGGCAACAATATTCAAATTGCTCACACTCATGGCATTAGTAAAACATTCAAAACCACTTCCCTTCATACACTGTGATTGGAAAAAATTCACACAATGGTTAAACAAATTTGAAGAACTATGTAACACAATGTATCTGGTGAGAGACTAACTCGTAATATTTCCATTAAAGGTGATTATATGAGATACTATGTAAGTATGAGGGTAAATGCCTCCAAATACCATTAGCTTCTTTAATGGGACCAATAAGGTGAGGCAGCAGAAGAATGGATGAAGGCCGTCATTAACCCCGTGTTTAGGGTAAAGTAGAAGTGAATGCTGCAATGCAAGTATTGTGATGGAATTGGTAAAGGAGATAACAGAGTAAGATTAGCAAAGAGCAAACAGGATTTAGAAAAGGTAGGAGATGGTAGTTGAAAAATGCTACTGAAAGGGGAAAAAAGTTTAAACTGCATTCATTGATCTTGAGAAATAGTATGACAGAATTGTTTGTCCATCACTGTGGGATGTGGTGAAGGTGTATGGTGTGGGTGGAAGGCTGCTGAATGGGGAGAAACAATCTTATGAGGGTGATGAACCATTTATCAAGGTATATGGAGAAAAAAGTGAAGCTTTGGAATATAACGGGCTGTGAAACAGGTATATATGATGTCCCAATGGCTGTTTAGTTTATATATCTATCTATATACCTGGCTTATATCCTCCTTAACCCGCACAGTGCCAGTCTCGTATATTTACAGAGGCAATAAAAAAAAATCGCTGTGGCCATATTTTGACTGGGAGCCTTTTCATACTTTGTCAGATGACTTTTCATACCTTTACCCTTCTCCTTCCCTGACCATCCTACCCCAACCAAGGCTATGGTCACCTTGAGGGTACACGTCCCATTCACATCTTGACCTCAGTACAGAGAGGATGTCTCACACCGCTAACAAAGTTGTGTATACGCCCAACTTTGTTTGTGTCCTCCATGAGACCGCTGGTAGTGTGTGTGTAAAATTTAGAGCCTCAAAAATTACAAATTACAAACTAAGTTAGGACCAAGAATGAGTGAGTGATGGGAAAAAACTATATACACTTAGAATAGCAAATCAATTTGTGTGATAATCTACAGATGTTTTCCTCAAAAGCATATCATCTTACTACTGTATACCATTAATCTATCAGATCAAATTGTGTGATGCTTCCTACATGTTTTACTCAAAACCAACTGGCATACAAAACAAAGAAATTTTGATTCCTATACAATACCTTTCTTCTCTGCAGTTCCTTTTCTAAGGTTGCAATGTCAGAAGAAACAAGTTTTTGTGAATCATCGGAGAACACTGTCGATATTTCTTTGCTTGAAGCACTGCATGCTGATACATCACTACTAGAAGATTCACTGATGTTTGCAGAAGAATTGGGACTGCTTTCAGCCTGAGGTAGATATAATGTGAATTAATGACAAATAAGTGTGCATATATAAACATAAACATCTATCTATCAACAGTATATACCAGGCTGTCATCCTCCACAAGGTGGCTAGATGAGACAAGATGTTCATACACACTCATGAATACATACACATACACACTCCTCCCACTTAGTACTTAGGCCCCAGAGGAGAACACAGTTCACTCCTTCACAACACAAACACCTTCATACCCACCAGCATTACTTTTAAGCCTCACGCTGTGTGTCTGTTTTGTACAACATACACACTCTATCCCTATGGCCATGTGTCTCACAATCATATAATCCTACTTATGTGCTTCTCATTACTTGTTCATAAAAGTTGAACTAAACTTATATGAGTATTTCAAGCAGTAGGAGCATTAAATAAGTTATCATTCTTTTCCTTCCTAGTTAGTGTACCTGCACACTCTCCACACTGAGGTTGGCCAGGGCTGCCTCCAGTTCCTGTATTTGGTTCCGGATTCTTGCCCCTCCATCCGGCAGAAGTGATGTCTTCACTCGTGGTAACAGCCGCTGTGGTACATAACAACCATTATATAAAGATTATCATAACAAATTGACAAAACCGATTTTTACTACTGAAGTGCAAAAATCTAATTTTCAAGATAGCTAAATATACTATGTTCATAACTCTAGTTAAAAATTTCTCATCATATAACGAAATGACAAAATCTTGAAATGGTGTATAATTTACAAACTTTTTTCTCCTTAAGCATATGCTTCATCTCTAGTGCATTCATGTCGGCCAGGTTGAAGGAGGGAAGGCTGCACCCGCTGGTGTTGTATGAAGATGATCCTGATACCTCCAGGAGACTTCCAGACTGGTTGTTAAGAGCAGGTCTACACAACTCTGCTTTGTCAGATGGTTGGGAAGGACTTTTCTTTATCCGGAACTTGTGACCATATTTTTCTTGGTTTGTAAGAGCCTTCACACTATCTGTAGACATATTCCCCATGGCATTCCTTCCTTTGCCATCAGTGACGGTACCAATAAGGTCTGGTAACTCAAATGCCTCTTCATCAGGGCTTGGAGAGAAATGGGCTGCTTGATCTTTTTCCACTCTGACAGGGGAATCCTGTTCACTCTCACTGTCACTGCTAATAACTGCCTTCTTCATTCTCCTAGGTGCAACTACATCATCATCATCATCATCATCACTATCAGACTGCACCACTCTCTGGCTTGAATGATTTATATTCATTTTATTTTCATTATGAGAACCTCTCCAATCTCTAAAACTATCCCATTGACTTTTTCTTGTATCAGGACTGAAATCTGAATCTATATCTACAATATTTCTTGGGTTTCTGTGAACAAATGATGATCTTGGACTGTCTAAATGATCATCTGTCATTAAGATGTGACTGGTATCATTGTTCCACACCCCTGGAGTGGCCTCAGATTCATAGGTTGGTGTGCTGGACACTACTTTGCCATCTTCCTTCCTCACCATGCCAGTAGTGTGTAAGTATTGTGAAGGCACACCTGGAGTCTGCTGAGAGACGGCACCTTTTACACTGGGATAGTCTAAGGGACACACTAAAACATCATCATCAGACTCATCAATTAGAGAACATGATGAGTCAATGCAGATTTCCCTTTCCTGTGGGACTACTTTTCCTGAATTATCCTCTTCTTCTGAATCCATTACAGTAGCATGTGTTACTTTAATACTGGAAAAAAACAAAAAACAATTAGACTTTTAACCTTATTCAACTTTAATATTGTGAATAAACAGCAAAACCTTCCCCTGAATTGAAATAGTATATATTTTGGATGATAGGAACACAAAGAGCATGTAGTACCTGGGAGGATGTGGCGGTCGGTGGTTGAAGAGGTGATCCTTGTGGGACTTGGGAGTGTCTGTCATATCAACACCATGACGGCTGCTTTCAATAACATCTGGTGAACTCTCAGCCCCACTAACGCTGCTGTCTAATGCATACTCCATTCTGGCACTGAAAATAATGTCATAAGAAACAATATTTTCATAAGTAAGATTAATCTCAGAATTTATGAAAAGCTTTTTAAGCATCATTATAAATGTATACACTTACCCTTGCAACGTAAGAAGTTAAGAATTTATATAAGTATAATCAAATGATCTGAACACATTATAATCATATGAAAATCAACAATAAAGAAGTGTTTTTTTCATTATGATAATACAATGACCATTCCATAATTAGGTTAGCTTCCTAGAAACCAATCACAAGATGATTACAAAAAAAGATAACAATTGCCACAAAAAAGCCAGATTAATTCAAAACCATCAAAATTGCTTTAAGTAATCCTAAGCAAACCTAATCAAACCTAACCTAACCCAAGCAAACCTAACCTAACCTAAACAAACTTAATTAAACCTAACCTAACCTAAGCAAACCTAACCTATTGGGTCGTCACAAATCTTTACCTAGTTTAGGTTTGGTTTGGTTAGGTTAGGTTCAATTATGTTTGCTTAGGTTAGGTTTAATTAGGTTTGCTGAGGTTGGGTTAGGTTTAATTAGGTTTGCTGAGGTTGGGTTAGGTTTAATTAGGTTTGCTGAGGTTGGGTTAGGTTTAATTAGGTTTGCTGAGGTTGGGTTAGGTTTAATTAGGTTTGCTTAGGATTACTTAAAGCAATTTTTTTCTTATTGATTTTGATGGTTTTTAATTAATTCGACTTTTTTGTGGCGATTTTTACTTTTTTTGGAAAAAAAAATTGCATGGCATAACAAACAAACATCAGATTAATTCCAAACACATCAAAATCTATCAGAAAAAAATTGCTTTGTCCAAAAAACAGACTGGGTCGTCTTCCGAATCTTTACCGGTTTGGTTAGGTTCGGTTATATAAGCTTTTTATATTTTATTACTCAAAAGTTAGGCACGTGCCGTATTTATAACCAAACACTATGAGGATACAGCTGCCGTACCTATTAATATACAGGTGCATTCTGGTGAACATGTAAAATTTTAACCCATCAACAATTATCACATTTGAAAAGAGGCTAGATAACGGTAAAATTTTACATCTTCACCATAATGGCGTTTGTTTACGTCTGCGTCTTGAGACTGCGCCTAGTGCAACTTCCTACTTTTGGTCATAGAGAAACATTTGATAGCTTCTATATTAACCTAACCTAACATAACCTATATTAACCAAACCTTAACCTATATTGACAAATAACAGAACCTTGTTCAAACAAAACTAAACTTTATTTTTCGAAGAGAAGGTCTCACAGAAAACATTGAATATCTCACAAACTAACAATTTACGACGGAAATGTAATTTAAGAAAACCTTCTCAAAATGCATCAGGTAATGCAAAAACATAACCCTGAAATCTCTAGAGCATTCTGGTGAAGATGTAAAATAATACCTAGACAACCATTGGAAAAATCAAGATTACAAGTATGATCACACAGCCCATAGTGACGACCTGACCTGACCTGACCCAGACACGCAATCACAAAATAATTATGTTAGCTGAAGTCACAGGCCTATAAAAAAAATAGTCAAGGCCTCTTCCAGAAGTGATCTGTAAACATCTGTAAGTAAACAAAGGCTACAGCAGCATTTCAAGGTATCATGGTGACGAAGGCATAACATGATACACCAAAATAAATTACAACACCTCACTACCAATACAATACAATACAATAGGTGTCACATTACATCCCATGTGCCACCAGTAACTTATTTAACCTCGCCAGGCTACTAAGTTTATAATGGTACTTACCTGTGTGTATGTATGTACATATGTGTGGGTGGGTGGATGTTTACCTACCTAGTTTTAACATACATGAAACAAACTTATCTCGTTTATATCCCCTTTAATGATTGCACTTCCTCCCCTTTATAGGTGAGCCTGAGTAACGTTCCCTGTTGAGTGGTGTGTTGGCAGTACTTACAGTTTTGTTGAAGTCACAGCACTTCACTACTTCAACTCTGTGCCAACTTGTGACGGCATGTGCATGTTGATGTTAGTCAAAAGAACAGCGGCATGCGCAGGATACACACCACTATTTACTAATGCCTTTTTAATACAGTCCAAGGCTATATAAACAGTCCTGTACTAAAGAATGTGGTTTATATATTGTGAACTGCAATTATAACCTATAGTATTTTCGGCCGTGTGTTCGTAACTCAACTTCATTATTGAGGAAATTCCAATATTATCGCGGGTTGATCAGTACTAACTACTATTAAACTGCATGGGGGAGGGTAAGAAGGGAGAGGTGGATCAGATGTGACTGGCAGTTGGTGGGAAATAAGTGCCCTGATAGTTTAAAACAATTATCCAGTCTGTATTTTTTTCATTTAGATCACAAATATGCATGAGGATTGAGTAAATTTTCGTCGTAACCACCCTGGCCCAGCTTTGGGGGAATACAAATGTACGTCATAACTGTGTAGCCTACGGGTTAATATTCTCTTGTCATTAACACGTAACAATGTAAGAATAAATATTGTCAACAATGGCAATAAAATCTGTTCTCGACTTTTCGTATATTTTTTTTCTCTCTCTCTCTCTCTCTCTCTCTCTCTCTCTCTCTCTCTCTCTCTCTCTCTCTCTCTCTCTCTCTCTCTCTCTCTCTCTCTCTCTCTCTCTCTCTCTCGAGAGAGAGAGAGAGAGAGAGAGAGAGAGGAGAGAGAGAGAGAGAGAGAGAGAGAGAGAGAGAGAGAGAGAGAGAGAGAGAGAGAGAGGAGAGAGAGAGAGAGAGAGAGAGAGAGAGAGAGAGAGAGAAAAAAAATATACGAAAAGTCGAGAACAGATTTTATTGCCATTGTTGACAATATTTATTCTGCTGATGCCTCCATACCAACAAAAGGAAAGAAGAAATATAACCCTAACAAAAAATACTACTGGTACTATGATGACAGAGTTAAACTTCTCACTACAATGACTCGACAACTCAGCAAGAACTATCAATCTACGAAGAGTGAGGAGAACAGAACAAATCTACAAGAATGGAACATCTATGCAAGACAACAAATTGACATGATACGCGAGGAGAAATGGCTTACATCTATGGCAAGCCTCAATCACACTACCAACATGTCAACAGTCTGGAACAAAATCAACAACGTCAGAGGCAAGCACACACGTCCACCTGCCCACCCTAACCCAGCCGGGAAAGCAGAGGAGTTAATTACAGAGTACCGTGACAAGTCTGCCACTGTCAAACTCCCACAGCAGCTGCGAGACAACAAGGACATGCTGGACCCCGCGCGACTTGCTAATGTTACGGCCGCGACACACCACACCGATGATACTGACCACCAGATAACGAAAGAGGAACTTCTCAGAGCACGAAAATCCAGCAAAGACACAGCCCCTGGAGAAGATGGCATCACATACTCCATGCTAAATTACGTATGTGACATCGCAGGTGATCCCCTGCTACGTTTGTTCAACATGTCCTTGATGCATGGAGTGGTGCCTGAAGCGTGGACTACAGCCAACATCATTCCAATCCCAAAGCATAACGACCCAGGTAGATACAGACCGATCAGCCTCACATCCACCATCTGTAAATTGATGGAGAGAATCCTCCTTCATCGCCTCCTGTACAAAATAGGAAAGTTTGATACAGGGATAAATGGTTTCGTCAAACACAGAAGCACGGCCAACTGCTTGGCCAACTATACATCAAATGCAACGGCGAAAACTGAAGTGCTCATTGACGTAGAAAAAGCTTTTGACAGGGCGCAACCGCTGGTCATACTTGACGAACTCACCAAGTTGGGTGTTAAAGGAAAGTTGCTCACCTGGATCCAGCAATACCTAACAAACAGAAAAGCTCGAGTCGTGTTCCAAGGTCATGTGTCGCAGTGCCACGCCCTGGAAAACGGCACACCACAAGGAAGTGTATTGAGTCCTACACTCTTCAATGTCTTGATGAACGTGTTGGCAACACTTCCGTACCCGGCAGGAACACAACACATCGGATACGCAGACGATATAGTCCTGCAGACTACCGGGAAAGACTCCATCGACAGAATGCAACACTCACTCAACATCCTTGCGAACAAATGTGATGCAATTGGACTCACCATATCGCAACACAAGACCAAAGCCATTGCAAAGACCCGCCGCACACCCTTGATGAAGCTTCACATCCAGGGTCAAGACATAGACTGGGTGGCCACTCACCGATACCTCGGTGTTGTAGTCTCTAGGAACGGCACCAGCAAGGCCGAAGTTCAACACCTTAAGGAAAAATGCCATGCAAGGAATAGAGTCCTTAAAGCCTTGTCTTGGAGAGGCATGGGAGCCTCGGGCGCTGTAATCCTCACCGCATACAAAGCGTTGGTGCTCTCGCTAATAGACTACGCGAGCCCCGCCCTGCTTACTGTCACCGCCAGCGACGCTGCTACACTGGAAACCATTCAAAACGAGGCCCTGAGAGTTGTACTCGGCGCACCAAAGTGGACCAAGACAGACAACCTGAGAGCGGAGACAAAGATGCCGACAGTGACAGAGAGAATCAAATACATGACTGCGACCTTTACCGTCAAGACATGCACAAGAGACCATCCTGACCGCGTACACACGACCCTTCATCAACACCACCAAGGTCGCCGTGGCCAAGGAAAATGGACGATCAGGGCAGCAGATAACCTCCACGACTTGGGCATATTATGGGAGGATGTAAGAGCGGCCACCACTCCAGGCCCCGGTGCTACACGCACAAGCCCTCCTTGGACACCGCTACCTCTGCAAACCACCATCAAGCCACCACGACGCAGAAAACAAGACACCGTGACTGCTGAGCTGCGGCAACAGGGCCTGCAAACCATCAACGAGGCACGACACCCCAACGTAGCTGAGTACTACACAGACGGCTCCACCGACCCGAGGACTGGCAGGGCTGGCGCTGCCTTTGTCTGTGTTGTGAGGAACGCCGCTGAGACTCCTCCCACCACAACCACCGCAGCTGTCAGAGTGACGGACTTTTCCTCATCCACACAGACAGAGCTGGCAGCCATACAATTGTCACTACAACACGCACTCACTTCACACAATCACAATATTGTCATACACACAGACTCCATGACTGCCATACACAGCCTGAAATCACAAAACAATGAAAACACACACCAGACATACACCATACACAACATAGCCAACACCATGCAAGACGCGGGAAAAACTGTCGCCATCAACTGGATTCCCTCTCATGTTGGCATTAGGGGGAATGAAAGGGCTGACACACTGGCCAGACAAGGCGCCCAAGAGGCAGCGGTGGGCCTTCACATCCCTGCAACCCTTCATCACATGCTGGCAAAGACCAAACGTCATGCGGAGACCAGGCGACTTCAGCAGAAGAGAGAGGCTCAGCGAGGAAACAGCGCGAGCGCCCGATGGTTGGGTGCGGTGCAGGCAGGCAGCGGAGACCAGCAGGCCCCTCGGGGAATGAACAGGCGATGTGAGGTAGTGAGGTCAAGGATACGCTTGGGATATCCATACAAATGGCAAATTGGAATCGCCACACCAGACAATAAGAGACAGTGTAGACTCTGTGACCAACATGAAGGACACACACTAGAACACTACTTACGTGACTGTGGAAAAGTTAATACACTAAGGGAGCAATGTCCAGTGCCTTCACCCTCACTAACTGATCTAGCAATTCACTTTGTAAATATACTCCCACAAACATTGCGTTCCTATCCTGATTTCTGTGCAAGTGACAACTAAAGGATCTCAACTTATCATACATGTACATATTTTTCATTGTTATACATAATTCTTAAAAACTGTAGACTTAATAACAATATTATTATTATTATTTAATAAATGTATAATAGTAACCTATATTAACAAAAATATAAATAATATTATGCCAAGACTGGCTTAAGCCATTTATGTCTTTTTCACATGTTAAAGTTGTGAATAAAAGTACTGAATCTGAATCTGAATCTGAATATCTCTCTCTCTCTCTCTCTCTCTCTCTCTCTCTCTCTCTCTCTCTCTCTCTCTCTCTCTCTCTCTCTCTCTCTCTCTCTCTCTCTCTCTCTCTCTCTCTCTCTCTCTCTCTCTCTCTCTCTCTCTCTCTCTCTCTCTCTCTCTCTCAGAGAGAGAGATAAATAGAGATTTGTCTAACTGGCTGTCTCTCGAGAGACAGCCAGCTAGACAAATTTGGGAAGTGAATTGTTGTTCAAGGCAAGATCGAAATCACTGGAGGTATATGCTAGAGTGTATAGATGGCAGAATGAAGGAAGTAATATTACTTCCTTCATTCTGCTATCTTGCATACCTTATTAATAAGATATGCAAGATGTATGATGAAGAGGTGGAGGAGGCAATACAACACTTGGTATATTGTACTTCAAACGGTATGAAAGAGAGAAAAGTGAGACGCTGGATGTAGTTATGAGTGAGAGAGGTATGGAACGACTTACAGCTGTTCTGGAGTGAAATATATGCTTGGACTGGATACAAGATATGGACCACCGAGAAGGGTGTCAATGGAAAGTGTGAAAGAGTTTCTGGAAGAAAAAAAAACATGGACAATCAGAATGGAAAAGTGTGCGTGAGAGAATGACAAATATAGTAGGATGTGAGTGTGTATGAGTTAAGATAGTGAGTGCTGAGTGAGGGGGGTGATGGGTAATGTGACTAATGTCAGTTATCCCATCCTTCTCTTGCTCCAAGATCTATATACAGATATGATCCTTGGCTTGCTGTGGGAGAGCGCCGAGTCAAAGGCCACTCCGAAATCGACAACGATTAGGAGAGTATAAAAGCCTCCCTTGGTCAAGACTGAGGTAATAAATGAATGATGATCCGTTGTAGTAGGTAATTTTGCTTCTAGGAAGAAATGTATCCCCATCCATAAAGCCGTCTAGTTTTCTTTTAAAACTCCCTAGCTATCGTCTGTACACTAACTATATATGTAACCTGCTGACTGATCGAGTCTGTTCCAATCATCTACCACCCTATTTGTAAACCAATTTCTGACTATCTCTTTTCTAAATCAACATTTTTCCAGTTTGAATCCGTTACTTCTTGTTCTATTCTGACTACTGACCGTAAAGGCCTGTCCACACCAAGAAACATTGTTGGGAAACAATGTTTCCCAACAATGTTTCCAAACTGTTTGGAAACAGCTTCCAAGCAATGTTTCCAGTCCAGACCTCAGTTGTCAGGATGCCTGTGATTAGTGTATAGGTTGGTGCAGCAGCCTCACTATTTTACTAAACACTTTTGATAATACACTCAAGGAAGGGCAAGAAAAAGAAAAAAGAGATGGGTGAGGAAATATCTAGACTTCTCTTGGGAAGTGGACGCCGGTAGACATGAAAATGCTACATTCTATTCATAGAATACGACAGATACACTGGAGGCTATCGAATTACATATTTGAGATGATTCATCACCACCGCGGCGCGCACACACACACACACACACACATGCACGCACACACCCACACCCACACACATACACAGTTTTTCCCATTTGTTTCCCCTTTTAGATGGGAAACAACTACACGTGAAAGATTGATTGGAAACAGTTTGGAAACTGCTTCCAAACAGTTGGGAAACATTGTTTCCAAACAATGTTTCCTGATGTGGACAAGTAACTCCCTACAGGAAGCATCGACATTGGCCCAGACATGAACTTTGTGGGCGCCCCCTTGGCCTCCTCCACACCGGATTATCCCTTTCAGAGACAACCCGAGAAGCAGGATCACCTTTTGGGTAACGTGCCACTGTGCCACAGTGCCACATGCTCATATAGCCGGAGTTGACGTTGGCGGACTATTTCGGTAATAGGCTTTGATTCAGTCTCACGGAGCAGTCGCTGATTTGACACAAAATCATCCCAACAATACTCCATGATTTTGTGAAGGTATTTATTGCCAAAGACATCAATTTGCCTCTTTAAGTCGGTGTTCAGTGTCCATGTCTCACAGCCATACAGTAAGTCAGGGATCACCAGTGACTACTGTAAGACCACGCTACCTAGGTAATGTGAAACTTTCCAAGATATCAATGTCCTCGCCACACGCATGAATATACTGTACGTACTGTTCAAGGATTAGCTGTATATAATCCTTGGTACTGTTTCACTTAGCAAACCTCCAAACACCTGAACCTTATATATAGATGGACTATAATTTTCACGTATTCCTTTTATACAGGTGGTACTTTACTTGTGCGTAATCAATAACACTTCTATAATTTATTTCCTAAGTGTATAAACAAGGCTCTGTAGTTTACAACATTGTTTTGCACTGATCAGCTGGCTGGGACTTCCATGCAAGATAAAGATAGGGATGGTTGTATATTTTTTACTCATTTATAGTGAACATAATTATTGATAACTCTTTAGATAAAACATGTATTGATTACATATAGCTTTGGACTATAATATATTATATCTCAATGGTAATGATTATAAGTGCGCATCCACAATATGTCCACGATTCATTATTCCAACAAGTAGACTTACATTTACTGCTCGATTATTGTTCTTAAAGATAATAGAAGTTTTTGCAACAGACATTAAGTAAATTAAATTCACCACCTTATATACAGGTATATGAAGTAACAATATAAAATTGTATCATGGCATTGGGTGGAAACTGAAAAGTCTGCAATGGGCGTCACTGCCATTCTTAAGAGCATTGGTTTAGATATTCATAAATTCAAATGTAAGGATCTACAATAGGAAGCCTTAAGGTGAGGGCTGCAAAAATACTACCATCGTATTCCATGTGGGTTGTAAAAAGCCACCGAAAGGGACAGAGTGAGGTTTTCTCTACTAATAAAAAAAAGGGATTATTTGACAGTATATAGATAGATGGAACAGGAAGGTTTTGTTAAGATAAATGAATATCTATTACAAAGTTGTTCAGGGAGAACACAGGATCAATGAATGAAACGGATGACTTGGGTGGTGATGGTGGTGGTGGCGGCGGGAGTGGATGAGGTGGTGGTAATGGCCTCTGGGTGCTGAATGGGTGAAACAGATAAGAAAGACATGCCCACATATATCCTAGGAAGTAATAGGGCAAAGTAATAAGAGCTTAAGTGAAGGACACTAGTGTGCTAACAAATGAAACAAAGACAAAGTACAAGGGGTGAAGCAGAGCAGGACTACTGTATTAGCAACACACAGGAAGTCACCAGTTCAATGAGAAGAGGATGAGACACATGTTACTAGAGTCAGACATGCTATCTTAGAGAATAAGACAACGAGGGAGTGGGTAGGGCAGAGGCTGGGGGCAAAAGGGACAGGTATTCACTGTATCACTCTGCCCCTTGCGGTGATACGGCCATGTCGTCGGCTACCCGTGGAAATCTGAGGATCCAAGAAAAATTTTTTTTAAACTCATGCCTGGAAACACTGCAGCTAAATCAATGCTCAATAGTATATCTATCTATCAATCTTTATACTTGCCTTATATATATATATATATATATATATATGGAAAGAGAGGGAAAAATCAACAGGGACGATTGTTTATTTGGAAAAAAAAAAAGTTGCCTAAGTGATATCAATATATATAGCTTCCCTTATAAATGTATTGACATCTGGAATGGCATAGAAAAGGAAACAGTCCAGGCCAAAAATATTAATGAGTTTATAGCTAAAGTTGACAGCACGAGAGATGGAGACAGGACCCAAGGAGCTTAGCTCACCTCCTGTATGTCACAACTAAGTATAAATACAACTAGGTAAATACACACACACGGATCTTCTAGTTACCTTAGAGAGAGGGGAATGAGTTGCCGGTCGGGTTCTTTGTTGGGATTGTGTGCCGCTCTGGGTCCTGCGGGTGCCTCCCTCCCCACTGGAACTACCTTGGCCTGGGGATACCCTTGAGGGGGGCAACTGTGAGGTCAATGGAGACTGTGGGGCAGGAGATACGAGCCCAGGGAATGTGGTGGGCTTAGGAGCTGCTACAGTGGGTATCTTGGGGTCTGTCTTGGGCTTACTCACAACTTTCTCAGGGGGCTGTAAGCACAGAGACACTCTCAAAAAGGAGGCAGGAAAAGGAAATTATGACTTTGTTAATTGTACACCTTTTAACTATCAGAGAGAGAGAGAGAGAGAGAGAGAGAGAGAGAGAGAGAGAGAGAGAGAGAGAGAGAGAGAGAGAGAGAGAGAGAGAGAGAGAGAGAGAGAGAGAGAGAGAGAGAGAGAGAGAGAGAGAGAGAGAGAGAGAGAGTTTTTAGATAAATAATAAACAACTAATTTATTTTCACTAAAATAGTGGTTATTCTATACAAGTGCAATAAGTTACAACACAAAATATATAGCACTCATATGAAATTATCACAAACCAAAACAGTTGTGTCATAAGACTAAAATAAGGCTAAAAGATAAAATATATAGTAAAATAAATAGCTAAAAATTGAAAAAAAAATGTTAAAAAAAAAAAATAAATAAATAAATAAATAAATATATATATATATATATATATATATATATATATATATATATATATATATATATATATATATATATATACTTTAAAAATAATGGTAAATCATGTGGTTAATGTTTAATTTCTAAGGAGGCTTTTAAATTTACTTTTAAAGATAAGTAAAGAAGCAGACTTAATGATATTATGGGACAGATTGTTTCACATTTGATGTGCAATTATTGGTTCATACTTACCTATACGGGGTTAGTGAAGGTGGTAATTATTGGTTCATACTTACCTTTACGGGGTTAGTGAAGGTGGTAATTATTGGTTCATACTTACCTTTACGGGGTTAGTGAAGGTGGTAATTATTGGTTCATACTTACCTTTATGGGGTTAGTGAAGGTGGTAATTATTGGTTCATACTTACCTTTATGGGGTTAGTGAAGGTGGTAATTATTGGTTCATGCTTACCTTTATGGGGTTAGTGAAGGTGGTAATTATTGGTTCATACTTACCTTTATGGGGTTAGTGAAGGTGGTAATTATTGGTTCATGCTTACCTTTATGGGGTTAGTGAAGGTGGTAATTATTGGTTCATGCTTACCTTTATGGGGTTAGTGAAGGTGGTAATGAGGTGACAGCACTCTGTGAAAGAGGCACAACAGTATTCAGGGAAGTACTGATCTTTGGCTGCCACACTGGAACATTTCTGTGACAAAAAAGAAAAACTTTAACAATTGCATGGAAATAATGTACATGAAATTTCACACACAACACAGGATTAATCTATCAACTTTGTTATTGATGAGAATAACAAATAAGGTGAGAAAGATATGTTTGATACTGAGTTCATCTGAACAAATTGCAAGTTACAAAATAAAGTAGTCTTTAGAATTTAGTAAAACCCCTACACAATCTCAATTTTTGATGGCATAAAAACTTGAATTTTGACAGGGTATAATGGCCCTGGATGTACTTTTCACTTGGTAGCATAACTACGCATCTTGCCTGCACTGTTGCAGGGTTGGGCTGGCTTAATTAAGGGACGTGCAAACCTACTTCTGAAACCCATGGATTCTACCACCTGTCAGAGATAACACAACAGTCGTTTGACAACACAGGAGATGTACTTCATCAAGACAGCCAGCCGCTGCTATTTTTCACTAGAGGCATGCATGACAGTGTGCCGCCAAGGCCCGCCATGGTCACGCTTGCCCTGCTGGAGTTGGAAGAGTGACTCCTCCGTCACTTATTGGTGTCCACCTTCAACACTGACAGGTTACCCGTCCCAGTGATGGCAGGCAAGCCACATCAGATTCACCTTCTTCCTGACACCAGGCCACACGCCTTCCACACCCTGGCCCTTGTGCCAACACACTGGGGGCAGAGGTGAAGAAGTAGCTCGATGAGGAAGTAAGAAAAGAGGTGTTTGAGCCAGTGCCAGTTGGAGAAGCAGCAGAGTGGAGTGCAAGAATGGTGATGATTGGCCTGGCTCAACACTGCCTGCTTGAGTCAGACCCATCACACCCCAGCCGCTTGACATGGTCTCCGGGATACCTCGCCACGTCTACAAGACAACACCTGACGTGCACTGAGGCTTCCACCAGGTTGAGCTGGAGGAGGTCAGCATGAAGGTCACTACGTTCGCCATACTTTGGGGTCACTACAGGTGCCGTGGGACCCCCGTGGACTACTGTGGTGCCTCGGGTGTGTGTACCACGTTCACCACACTTTGGGGTCACTACAGGTGCCGTGGGACCCCCGTGGACTACTGTGGTGCCTCGGGTGTGTGTACCACGTTCACCACACCTTGGGGTCACTACAGGTGCCGTGGGACCCCTTTGGACTACTGTGGTGCCTCGGGTGTGTGTACCACGTTCACCACACCTTGGGGTCACTACAGGTGCCGTGGGACCCCTTTGGACTACTGTGGTGCCTCGGGTGTGTGTACCACGTTCACCACACCTTGGGGTCACTACAGGTGCCGTGGGACCCCTTTGGACTACTGTGGTGCCTCGGGTGTGTGTACCACGTTCACCACACCTTGGGGTCACTACAGGTGCCGTGGGACCCCTTTGGACTACTGTGGTGCCTCGGGTGTGTATACAAGGAGGCACAACCACGCCATCGTAGGCATACCAAGGAAATTGAAGTGCATTGACAGCATCCACATTTATGATGCCAGTGTGGAGGACGCATACAGGCACACATAGGAGTACTTAGAGACCTGTACCAGAAAGGGCTTAACCCTCAAGTAAGAACAATTCAAGTTTTGTAAGAGAGAAGTGGACTTTGTGGAATTCCATACAAGCTGGGACTCTTACAAGCCCACTGAGGAGAGGCTGGAAGCCATCAAGAACTTGAGCAAGCTGGTCAAGCCTTCTGACTGCCATTCACTCCTGGCACGGCCTTGTTGACCAGCTGGCACCATTCCTTGCCTCGGCACCAATCATGGAGCAGCAGCCTAAATCAGTTATTGTCAACTTTTATAGATTTGTTAATTGTCATTTTCAGGTCACAAATTCATTATGTTATGAACATTTATTATTTCCATTTCAGATATAATGGTACTTTGAAAAAGACACCATATTCATGCAAAAAGGCAGCGTCTGCAACAGTGTGGGTTGGGTAGTGGTTACCTCTCAAGTGAGGGTGCACCACTCACGAGGATCTGGGGTTGTACTGCCCTATGCTATTTGTGCATATACATACAGACAATAAATATGATTACGGAAAAAGTCTATTTACATCTATTACCTTTATACTAGTGTTGGACTGCTACTACAACCTGTAGTAGCAGGTGGTGGTGGTGGTTGTGTTGTAGTAGTTATGGTGTGGCAGTCACCTCCCTATGATGGCCTTAAGGTGTGTGGTGGTAGTGGCTGGAGTGTGCTCATTGTGAACGTGGGCTTTGCAAGGCAACCCAAACCAGTGTTGAGCCAATCTAGTGTTGGAAATGGATTAAGTTGGTATTGAAGATGGCCAGATTGGAACCATACTATTATGTGCAATCATAGTAAGGTGACTTACTCCTTTGTGATGGTGGTATTGTGTGTGATGCAAATTAGACAGGCATAGGGTGAGGGAGACTTGGTATGAGGGCGAGGTTTACGCTAGGCAAGACCAAGTAAGTATTTTGGTGAGTTGGGGCTGAAAGGACAACAATTGGCCCACCTTGCATGTTTGGAAGTATTCGTCACAACAAGCGTTGTAAGCCTCACAACACTCTGGAAGGCGTGACTCCTCCACACTGGTGCAGGATGTTGAGCACATCTGGCACGCCTCATCATTAGCTTGGCAGTGGATGGCCTGCCGCGTCCATCGCCTCAATGGTGAGTGGATGCTCCAAGTCATCTCCACTAGGGTCATCATTAGCAGCAGCAAGAAAGTTGTTCTCCTCACACTAACCCACTGCATTGTCCTTTACATGGGAGGAAAAAACTCAATCATTTTATAAAATCTAGAATACAGGATCATGTAGCCATCAAGCAAAAGCTGTATTAAGAACACAACTCCAAGAAAAGTTTCACAAGCACGACAGAGGTGATTATTCAATTTATAGTGATGACAGTAAAATAAAGGCCCATGCTATCAAGATTTTGTAGCAGGCAATTCTGAAACAAATTAATATTTTAAATGAAACTGCCAGATATCCACTGCCTATATATACAGCCTAATAAAAAGGGATTAAATAATCCAGCCCAGCTATATACCCTTGAGCGCTACTAGGGTTAACAAGAGAGCACAACGCCTCTCACCAAGGTGACGTGAGGTAGGCTCGACCCATTGATCTCAATATAATTAATTAATTATTATAATATAACTATATTGAGATCAGTGGCTCGACCTCACAACCTATAGGCCACGAACCTATGCTAATACAGAGATGTACGTGAACCAATGAAAAGTGTGTGAATGATAGTAAGTAGTGGTATAAAACAAAGCTGTACAGGATCACCATTGCTCTTTGTGCTCATCATAAATCAAATTATAAAACAAATAATGGAAAGCCAAAAAAAAGTGGAGATTAGGTATGAAAGGAAAATTAACATTGACCACATACTTTAGAAATAAAGATAAGATAAAGGAAGAAATTATATATGATGATTCATTTAAGTCTATATCAATGTTCAAGGGTAGAACAAATTCTTTAAAGCTACGCTGGATAAAAAGGTTCATTGGAGAACAATGTGTTGTATGTGAACGAGGGGAGCAAGAAACACTGCAACACTTCCTGTTACAGTGTGAAGGACGGCATGAAATACATACAAAATACCAGATTCAGGAAGTAACGCCACTACAAAATGTATTTTTGTTCCATCAAATAAGTGAAGAGGAAAAATACAAATATACTTTATATGTAGAAGAAAAATTAGATTAACCTTAAATCAGATCTCACCATAAGATAAAAAAAGATCGGTATTGCGCTGTGGTTGCAAAGACAATAGCGCACCTACAGCAGTACAGTACAAGGATTATATACAGACTTTCTCCAGAGTTCTCATAATAACAAGCCCTAACCCAACCAACGTCAGTACCTTATGTACGTGTATCATTAGATTTAGGTGGGAGCGGGTGGCTGTGTGGTGCAGTTACTACAGTACTCGGAGGATCGGATCATACTGTAGCAAGGGTTTGTCATTATGAGAACTCTGGAGAAAGTACGTGGCTGGGGGAGTGAAAAATTGTTATAGACAACACAATAGTCTATAATATATAATGCTTTGGGTGAACGTAGCCCCCCTTCCCCCACTATCTCAGAGCCAGATAATCCCCCCCCCCATCAGGAGAAGCGATGACGTAACACCTGAGCTTCAAGGTGTCGCAACAATGATGCCAGAAACCGCCAAAACCTCACTGCAAGTTTGTGGTGCCGCCGAGTACACTTTGATAGTGACCAACTCGAGGAAATCAATGAATGCATCTTTATTGTGTTGTAATTAAGTGTTGCAACCTACAAGAACAACCACCTTCATATTTCCCTCACTTCCAACCACGAGTATACTTCCTTCCCCACTCCCAACTACCCCATCCTCGATCGCTATCACCGTGCACTGTGACCTGTGACCTATGAAAGATACTGCTTCATAAGGAGAGCGGAGAAGGTAGCGTCAGGAGACGAAATATGATGTAATCACCTGGATCATAAAGGTCAGGCGGTGGTGGTGGTAGCGACAGATTAACGGTCAGGTGGTGGTGGTAGCAGTGACAGCAGTGACAGATTAACGGTCAGGTGATGGTGGTGGTGGTGGTGGTGGTAGCAGTGACAACAGTGACAGATTAACGGTCAGGTGATATTGGTGGTGGTGGTAGCAGTGCCAGCAGTGACAGATTAACGGTCAGGTGGTATTGGTGGTGGTGGTGGTGGCAGCGACAGATTAACGATCAGGTGGTGGTGGTGGTGGTGGTAGCAGTGACAGCAGTGACAGATTAACGGTCAGGTGATATTGGTGGTGGTGGCAGCGACAGATTAACGGTCAGGTAACCTTAACACCATTTTTACAAACTTCACAATTGGAACTCATTGCAATGGAACCAAACAAAGTAATGATGATTGTAATACACAGTTTTACTTAATATTTCTTATAAGTTCACGAACGACATGGGGTGGAAGTGCAATCTCATCACCGTTGTCTCACACTACACTTCGTTAACTATTTAATTAATGTATATATATATATATATATATATATATATATATATATATATATATATATATATATATATATAGATGCAGTTGTAATGGATATCAATTTAGATACCTCATAGATATGAATAAATGTTATATAGAATTGTGTTTTACATATTAAAAAAATATTTCTGATCAGTACATGTGAGGTAGTGGAACACTTAATTGCATCTGCATCATCCGTCTGGATAAACTGCTATAAGAGAAGCTAATTAACACACGAATATATGTTAACGT
>JAPQNM010002502.1:120000-125000 GCA_029783475.1 Metacarcinus magister | reverse complement strand
ATGGAGGCAGGATAGCTGTCTGGTACAGTGGTTGGCTTATGACCTAAAGTTTTGGGGTTCGATCCTGGCTCATGGCAGCTTCTAGGTGAGAGGGGCAGTGCTTTCTCGTTAACCCTAACAGAACTACATGGTCTATAGTTACCTAGTTCGGGGGGATTTGTTAATAAACTCTATGTAACATGAACCCTATGCTTTCGCGGTGATTGATATCAAGGCATGCCTGCCTTGAGTGAGCGTCTGGCTGGCCAGCACCGTTATGACTGACTGGCTGCTTCAAGGACAGGCTCACCCGCTCAGGGTCACTTATCTCTTGCTCACAAAAGTACAACTTACCTAGTTGTAACATACACTAAAAAAGCTATACTCCTATTGTCCCGCCTCTCTATCGACTATTGTCCAACCTGACTTTGAAGTATTGTATATTCTTAGCATAGATCACTTCTTTACCTACTACGGTAGGAATTGTTCCAGATATCAATGCTCTTTTTTTTTTTTATACATTCTGATTATCTATTTGTTCCACCGCATGTACTGTTTTAATCTCTCTCTCTCTCTCTCTCTCTCTCTCTCTCTCTCTCTCTCTCTCTCTCTCTCTCTCTCTCTCTCTCTGTCTCTCTCTCTCTCTCTCTCTCTCTCTCTCTCTCTCTCTCTCTCTCTCTCTCTCTCTCTCTCTCTCTCTCTCTCTCTCTCTCTCTCTCTCTCTCTCTCTCTCTCTCTCTCCCTCTCTGTCTCTCTCTCTCTCTCTCTCTCTCTCTCTCTCTCTCTCTCTCTCTCTCTCTCTCTCTCTCTCTCTCTCTCTCTCTCTCTCTCTCTCTCTCTCTCCCCCCCCCCTCTCTCTCTCTCTCTCTCTCTCTCTCTCTTTATACTACTACTCTACAATACTACTTTAATGCTATACTAATGTCATTATGAGCGTGTTCCCTGTCCTCACACGAGACCGCCAGGGAAGGACAGGGAACACGCTCAGAATGACATTATTGTAGTATTTTGAGGTATTGTTTGTGTCTAAATTCATAGATAATCAAATATTTGACATAGCTTTTCACGGTAAAATTTTACATCATCACCATAATGGCGTATGTTTACGAAATAAAATCGCATCTGCGCCTCGTCCAACTCCCTACTTTTGGTCATAGAGAACATTTGATAGCTTCTATATTAATATTACCTAACCTAACATAACCTAACCAAACCTTAATCTATAACGACAAATAACAGAACCTTGTTCAAACCAAACTAAACAATTTACTTTTCGAAGAGAAGGTCTCACAGAAAACATTGAATATCTCACAAACTAAGAATTTGCAACGGAAATGTAATTAAAAATCTTCTCAAAATGCATCAGGTAATGCAAAAATATAACCCTGGTGAAGATGTAAAATAATACTCCTTTCACTATATGTGAAAATCAAATCAAATAAGTGAATATATAAAAATTATGGCAGGCACAACACAAAAGTGAAAACAATATAATATATAAGTGGTCGCCGGTACAAAAGTTTTAGGCTCACAGGCCGCTGGAGGAAGTAAACAAAACTTGAAATGAACACAAGAAAGACTGAGTGACGGATCTTCGTATTCGTGTTCATGTTCGTGTTGACAGTTCAAGTTGAAGAAGAAGCTTACACCAGTGCGTCCAGTTGTAACCTTGCAGCATAACTAATGGTAATGGTGGCGGTGGTAATGATAATTCTTACCAGTATTCTTAGCAGCTCCACCTCAGCTTCAGTGAACTTGAGGTGGTGGGTTCAGGCTCGGGGCAGCACAGGGTAAAAGTGCAGAATAAGGCCTTTTGCCCTTTCTTTTTTCTCTCCTTCTCTACATACTATACATAGTGTACTCAACACATCTGTGAAGGTTTCAGTCGGGGGGCACCATTATTTACCTCGCAAAACGTCTTTTAAGTTATGTTTGGTTATGTTATGTTAGTTTGGTTAGGTTATGTTAAGTTATGGTTAGGTTAGGTTACGGTTATGGTTAGGTTAGGTTCGGTTCAGTTAGGCTCGGTTATATAAAATTTTTACATTTTATTACCCAAAAGTTAGGGTTCTCAACCTTAGATTTTTTTCTGGATTTGGGTAATAAAATTTAAAAATCTTATATAACCGAACCTAACTGAACCGAACCTAACCTAACTTAACATAATATAACCGTAATCTAACCTAACAACCTTAACCTAACCATAACTTAACATAACCTGCTTCATGATGTAAGGTTTCCGGACCAGGATTCTTGTGAACCATTTCTCACATACCTTCCTCTAACATCTTTCCTATCCATCCTTTCACTAGTTAACACCTTGCATACCTTCCCTTGGCTGTCTTTCCTGCCACACTGTCTTCTACTTTTCATCTTTATCTTAGCTAACACAACATGATGGTCTGCCCCTTCATACATCCTTCATACTCAATTACACATCCTTACACAATTTCTCGTCCACTGCTGTGTAATGAATCATATTTTTGTGCTCATCCTTCCTTTGCATCTCTCCTTTATGTGCACCTGCGGATGGTCTTAATGTGAAAAAAAGGGTTTGCTAAGAACAGCTCTTTTCTGCACGTTTCCACCAGGTACTCACCCTTTTCACTCCATCCATGCCCCTCCTTCCCACCACACCTGCTATACCTCACTACATCTAATCCCTCCATTCATACCTTCAATTAACACTATCCTACTCCCTCTCCCAATCTCCATCAGACACTCATTCCCTTGGATCACATCATTTCCTTCCCATCCGTTAGCTTCAACTGAACACCATTTTATTTGTTACCTTTAAACAGGTGTCAATATAACCTTTTGATCCTCCCACAGAAAACATTGACTCGGTGACCAACGTGGTGTCCCCCAGCCCTCCCCCCCCCCAACCACTCCTGATGGATGGCTGGGTGGTGGATGCGGGGCCGGTGGTGCGGGGGGAGTTGGATGCCCTGGGTTACCGTGATCCGCTGCCCCCCGATGCAGTGAGCCTGGTACGCAGCCTCCTCCGTGATCTGAAGGAGGCCAGGGAGGAGGAGCGACAGTGCAAGGAAGTTCTGGCTCAAACACGTCAGGTGAGTGGATGAATAACTTGAATAATACTTTTTATTTGTGTTGTTATTATTTTTGTTTTGTTATTACTCTTTTATCCATGTGCCATGTTTTCTTTAGATTTTTTTTTGACCCTCTTAAATTTTTATTAGCTTATTTATTCATTTATTTATTTCTATATACACTACTCCTGCGTTAAATGATGCATCAGTTTATGATATTTCGTGTATACAATTGTTCTGTTTAACTACTACTTTACAATCTATCATCACCGTGTACTCGTGTATACATTGTTCTGTTTAACTACCACTTTACAATCTATCATTACCGTGTACTCATGTATATAATTGTTAACCTGAGTGGCTGGAGTGCATTGTAATTATACAAGGATTTGTTTACCACCACACAACTCACACAACTTGGCTGCCCAGTCTTATTCACGCCACACTTGAGCTTGGTACAGTGTTACAATTATGTTGTGATGGTAAAATCTATGCCCCTCACACCTGGGAAGGCCATTGCTAGGGGTGCAGAGAGCCCCTGAAGCCCCCGGGAAGAGGTAGTAACAATACACTTAGCACAGAGTCAGTGTACGTGGCTTAGTAGGAGGGTGACTTCTGCTTGTTGCTGCTTGTGAGGAGAAAGCTGCAACACCCTTACTGGCTACAAGACTGAAGGGAAACACACACAGCTTGTTGCTGCTTGTGAGGAGAAAGCTGCAACACCCTTACTGGCTACAAGACTGAAGGGAAACACACACAGCTTGTTGCTGCTTGTGGTTATAACAACACTTACCATTACACTTGTCCTTGCACATAAGCATGCCACCCCTTTCACCGAGCCACTGTTTATAGTCACTGTATCACCACCACCACCACCACGTCCTGCCTGTCTCCTGGTAGTCCTCTCACTTATGTCTCAGCCCAACTCTGTCTTCCTACACTTCCTGTTTGTCCCGTGGCCTGACATTGTTCATTCTGTCCTGGGAAAACACCTTCCCCCATCCTTATATAACACTCACCAAAACCTGGCAGCTAAGGGGGAGGATATCTGCCCAAGCGTGGTGTCTCTCTTGGTCCGGCCTCAAGTTTACATCATGCTTACAGCCAACAACAGAGGCAGTGCAGGGGATTGCATCATGGTGCATTACATTACAATCAAAGCTTGTGATTAATTCAGGCCTTTGTTTCATTTCATTGTTTTTTACAACAAAACCATAAAGTTTAGATGAGAAATATGATCTACATACCTCACTAACATTTGTTCTCTCTCCAACTATTATTATTTTCAAACAAATTTATTGCATTACATTGCACCATGGAAGGCGAGAGTTTATTGTACTCTGTAACGTTGTCATTTACAAAGTATGATTTAGTGCAGTCTGGTTGAATCTGTCTTCATCGCTGAGGTGAACTTATACTGTACTGTACTGTTTCAAAATACTTCAAGGATTTGTGAATGTTGACACAAGTAAGATGTTTCAAAATGATCACTTAATGAGTCATCAATTTGAAACATCTTACTTGTGTCAACATTCACAAATCCCTGAAGTATTTTGAAACACTAAGCTTACCTTTGAGACGTCCGTTGTTTTTTAATCTAGAATTGGTTAAGTAGTGCCAGCCTGTCTTCATAAAGTCTATTGTGTGTCAATTGTTGTGTCCCTTGTGTGGTGTGGTAACCAAAACTACAATGCATACTCCAAGTGGGATCTGATTAAGCTGATATACACTTATTCAGTTTTTTGGATGAAAAATTGTTGTTAATATAGCCTAACATTCAGTGGGTTTTTGAGAATGTAAGGTTTGGTGCAATCGTAGCACCAAGATGTGTGACAGTGTATGCTTTTTAGTTTAACTCTGTATATTTGATACTCATATTTTTGTTTCTTGTTCCCGCTTGAGGAGTATTGCCTTTGTCAACATTGAAAGGCATCTCCCACCATTCACACCAGGCTGGGCTTGTGTGCAAGG
>JAPQNM010002502.1:110000-117500 GCA_029783475.1 Metacarcinus magister | reverse complement strand
CGTCTTTTCTTTCTCTCATCATCCCTTTCCACGGTTTCTTTCCGTCGTCGATAATTCCCACTTTTCTCTAGTATTTTTCTTTTCTTTTTGAATTCCTTTCGTCATTTTAAAATTTCCTTATATTCCTTACTTTTCTTTGTACATTTCATTAGTTTTCATCCATCACATTCTTTCGTGCCTCTTTCTTTCCTTTTCCTCTTTTTCTCGTCCTCCCTCATTAATTAATAGTAGTAACTGAATTGTCACATTTTTCAAAGGCTACCTCACTCCCCTAAGGTCTCTCAATAACTTACCTCTCATTATTTCCCAACATTTTGCTAATTCTCCTTCTCCTAAAGGAAAAATATTAAATACTCCTCCCGAGTTAGATAACTATGGACCATATACTTCTGCTAGGATTAACGATAAAGTTCTGTCCCTCTCACCAAGAAGCTGGCGTGAGCCAGGATCGAACTCGCAATCTTTAGGCCACACAGCCACCCATTTCCCTTCCTCCTTCGAAACAGAAGTGTCCCAGACGGCACCTCTGTTACTATAATTATGCAGAATAAACTTGAATACCCTTTGTACTCACAATACTTACTCTATTACTTACCTGGCAAACTCTTGGAACAGGTAGTCATCTGGCCCACTTAACGCGCTCACCCTTGGGAACTGTTGTGTTGGGGCGAGGCGGAAGGGAGAGCGTAGACGAGGGTGGTAAAAGAAATGAGTGGGAAGGAGAAGGATAACAGAGGCAAGGGTGGTAAAAGGAATGAGTGGGAAGGAGAAGGATAACAGAGGCAAGGGTGGTAAAAGGAATGAGTGGGAAGGAGAAGGATAACAGAGGCAAGGGTGGTAAAAGGAGAGAGGTTTGTAAGAGAGAATTACAAAGGAAAGTGCAGGAAAGGGAGAGTTTTACATGGAGAGTCTGAAGGAGAGTATTAGTGATGAGGGAAGTTAGAGAGAGTTTGACAGGGGAAACGAATGCAATGAAGTGTGGGCTGGAAAGGGGAGAGTGGAACAGCGGGAAGATTAAAGGCATGGTAAGTAAGGGGAAGATAAACAGCTAAGAAGTATGGCGTCCCTTTGAACAGTGTTAGGATTTATTTGTTCCATTAGTGGTATTTGTTGTCTTAATTTTCATATTTTCTTTCTTTCATTACGTATCGTTGACCTTATTGAGACATGCACACCATTATCAACTTGTATTTTCTTTGTTTCAATCTTTCCAAATGTCTTGGAGAGAGAGAGAGAGAGAGAGAGAGAGAGAGAGAGAGAGAGAGAGAGAGAGAGAGAGAGAGAGAGAGAGAGAGAGAGAGAGATAGCTGGTGTGTGGAATTGTTGCGTGAGAAAAAAAAGAGGAAAAGTAAATATAATTTCCTTGTCCATAAATAACTAACTGTAGCTGATGGAGGTGGATAAGAGGGAAGGAAGGAAGGAATGTCATGGCAGCTGACTATTCTTGGCTGAGGAAAGACACACGTATCGTGGACTATTTGATTAATCTATTTTATATTTTATTTTGTGTTGTGTATGTATGTGTATGTGTTAGAGAGAGAGAGAGAGAGAGAGAGGAGAGAGAGAGAGAGAGAGAGAGAGAGAGAGAGAGAGAGAGAGAGAGAGAATGGAAGTTATGGAACATCAATATTATTTACATCTCATTGAGTTTGTCGATTTATAGTCACGAATTTGTACTCGACTCTGTGGGAGTCATTATTGTTATTATTATTATTATTATTATTATTATTATTATTATTATTATGATTAGCATTATTAAGTCAGCCAGAGGAAACACAATTTACGACCACACTCTGTTTCCCTTCCCAGAGTGAGGACTGAACCCAATTGTGAATGTTACCACAAATACCGTGTGTCAGTGTGAGTGTCTTGTTAAGCAATCATTTGTGGGGAACTTTATCAAACGACTTTGGAAATCCAGAAATCAAGTCTCCCATGATAACTGTCTCGCAGCAATACCTTGTTTCGGGAATCGATTCATAGATGGCATGATCAATTTGTACAGACTGCCCCGCTGCTCTTTTAATTTGTCCTATTTACTTGACTTGATTTATTATTTTATTTCGACAAAGACTGTCTCAACATTTATGAGTCCTTGTTTTGACTGAAATTGGATAGAGAGTGTTGTGAATATATAAGATTACGCCTCCGCCGATTTTGTTCCCTCTTTTGCAACTGAATATTGTGTAGCCAGGTAATGGAGGTCATTGAGGTCATTCAGGCGGTGGATATTCGTGATATTAACTTTATTCCTTACGTTGATTCCTCAATTTCGTGCTGCACCTTTATGATTTTAAAATTTTCTTGACATTAATCTTTATTACTATAAATGATACGCTCTCTCTCTCTCTCTTTTTCTCTTTCTAACACACACACACACACACACACACACACACACACACACACACACACACACACACACACACACACACACACACCATATTTGAGTTGCGAGTGTAAGTCAATTTGGGTATAAAAATGAGAGATAACGAACCATCCTTGGTGTCCACCTGCTCCTTCCGAGAACCAGAAGACATACAAAGAAAAATAGAGACATAGAGACAAAACAAAGCCTTCACCACCTTCCCTTCCCACCATAAAGCCTTTCTTCCTCTCCACCCGGTGCCCTCCGAGAAACAAAAGACAAATCAACGAAAATAGAAAGGTAACAACATAAGCTCCCCAATGCCCCGCCCCGCCCCGCCCCGCCCCTAGAGTCACCTCGCATGGCCCAGCACGGCGGCATCCTGTGCTGTGTGTGTGTGTCATTATTTTACGGGTCTTGAGGCACGTGCCGCCGCCATTATCATTGAATAAGATCATCCTTAATGCCTATCGCGAGGGAAAACTTATACATTATGTTAACTCGGCATTTTTTGAAGTCAGACGGATCAAGGAGAACTGGGATGACGGACGGGCGGGTGAGGGGGTGCAGGGGGGGCAGGGAGGGCAGGGAGGGACATGATGGAGTGAGATGACCTCGTGTATGACGTCATGGCGCCCCTGACCTCCACGTGTGATGGAGAAACGAGGATAAATAAGGCATAATCCTTAAATTCACCTCTCTCTCTCTCTCTCTCTCTCTCTCTCTCTCTCTCTCTCTCTCTCTCTCTCTCTCTCTCTCTCTCTCTCTCTCTCCCATTGTTGCAGTATACGAGTGAGGGAAACACACCACTGATCCGTGAAACCTTTTATTTATTTAAATGTGACCATTTATTTTTCTCCCTCCGTCCTTCCCTCCCTGTTTTTCTTTCTGTGACTCTCCTCTGACCCCTCCTTCCCTCCTTCCCTCCTTCCCTCTTTCGTTCCCTCTCTCCCTCCCTTCCTCCCTCACTTCCGCGTTCCCTCCCTCCCTCTTTCGTTCCCTCCCTCCTTCGTTCCCCCCATCTCTCCCTCCTTCGTTCCCTCCCTCCCTCCCTCCCTCCCTCCTTCGTTCCTTCCTTCCATCTTTCGTTCCCTCCCTCCCTCCCTCCCTCCGTCCATACGTCTCCTCCTACTACTATTAAAATCTATTCTTCGACTTCCTGCGTATCGCTTTCCTCCTCCTCCTCCTCCTCCTCCTACTCCTCTGCATGAGTGTGGAGTGGTTCGTGGGTCATGCAGGGGTGTGGAGTGGTTCGTGGGGTGTGGCGCCGACGAGAGAGAGAGAGAGAGAGAGAGAGAGAGAGAGAGAGAGAGAGAGAGAGAGAGAGAGAGAGAGAGAGAGAGAGAATAACCAACAGTAATGTAGTGATGTTACTGCGCTGGAGTTGTCAGATGAATGCTAAAGTTGCCAAGACTGGTTAGACTATATCACGGTTTTTTTTATTTCTACAAAACCTACAGCTTTCTGAAATACCATTAACTGCATTTATCTTATGTGATCAAATCTATCTTGGCTTCGTTAATAGACAGACAGCCATTAATCAGTCTTCATTTACTCAGTATTTTATGTGATGTTATTGATACATTTCTTGAACTACATTCTATTTGCTCTATGTTATAGTTTTTCTTCACGTCTGAGTCTCTTTAACTTATAATACACTTCAAAAGGCTACAATCAAGGGTGTTATTTCCTCTTTCCTTGCCCGTCCTCCACTTGGGGTGAAGATCATGAGTTGCGAGCACGGAACAACGACCTTATGGAAGCGTCTCCTTGTGGTGCCAGGAAGTGTTTTTCCCCGGAGGGTCCGAAGCAGCGGATGAAGCAGCTTAAACCCTACTTAGCTTCACAGATCACGTCTCGAACTTGACCGGAAATGAAGCATCTATTGCATTTATTTTAGTATTTTCTCTCATTGTATCAGATGAAGCGAGTAATTGTGCTTTATTTAGTTAAGTACATAATTGTTTTATGCTACCCTAAAGATGATGTCCCTTTTAAAGTGTATGTGGCTGTTAGGCAGATAGTCAGTGTGTGTGTGTGTGTCGCGATAAGGCAGGTGGGTAGGTGTGCTGGGTGACAAATGTAACCTTTTCTTCCATCGATCGCTGCCACTAGAGATGTGATGTCGCGGAGACCAGTGTGGCGCCCTACCAGGAGGAAAACGGTCGCCTCCTCACGCAGATCAACAAGCTACACATGGCCAACCTTTGTCTCAGGGAGCGGGTCGACAAACATGACAAAGGTAAGCTTGGCACCACCCCGCCTCACCCCTATCATGCCCACGTTATCAGGCTGGTTAGTGTAGGTTATTGAATGTGTTTTATAATACATTTCCACTCGTATGTACCGGGATGAGTTAGGTTAGGTATGGTAAGTTTTCAGATGTAGGCTACACAATGCTTGTTTTGACCTGTCACACAAGTGTTCGTGTCGCTGCAGCACGCTACCCTACTGGTGTGTGTGTGTGTGTGTGTGTGTGTGTTCTCTCATCAGTGCAGCCTAAGTTTCATCCTACATTCACGTCTGTTATTTGCTTCTTTACAAACGTACCATGTATATCCACACATAATTGTCAGACGTTTCATGTTTTTTTTTCTGAATGCTTTTAGTATTATTTCGAACATTTATTTGCAGTATAAGTGACTTACTTACATTGACGTCAAACCGATGCCAGTACGCGCCAGAAAATGTTTTCCATCTGACTGGAAGGTTAACAGTTAACAGTTAACACCACGTGCTGTTCCTGCGGCAGTGCTGACTTACGAACATTTATCTAACTTTTCCAGTATATCAGGTATATCAGTATATCATGATACAAGTCACCTGTAACATCAAGATCAAATTCATGATCCTGTTAGCCAGCTACTTCCCTCTCTTTTCTTTTGATATTTGTTCACGTCTAGTCACTACAGCTGGTAGACGGTTAAAAGATATATCTACATCTGTCATAGAATTGTTGAAACACCCAATGACGACACACGAGCTCATCATTTCATAGACCTTCAGTCGGCCATTGTTTTAATGAAATTTACTCCTGTGGTTCCAATTGTTTACGCACAGAATACATTTGGCGAGACATGACATCAAGTGACGTAATGTTCAGACCACCTTAGTAGACTGTTGTTACATTACTCAAATACTTCATGCACTACAAAATACGTTTTCAATTATTGGAGTCTAGTTTCAAGTGCTTTGTTGGGCTTGTGTTAATATGTCAAGATGTTGGGAGTGTATTTCCTATCTTATTCTTGTGCTATATGTTAATGTTATTCTTGTTGACATTTATTCTACTTACAATTATTACCTTGCACACTCATTGTTTTAATAGTGTGTCATCTATTACCATTCAGTGATTACATCCCTTGTCCTATGTAGCCATTTAGTGAGATTGTTCCTCCCTCTCATACCATGACCACCACTTTCACCACCACCACCACCACCTTCACCTCTCCACCACCACCACCACCACCACCACCTCCACCTCCACCTCCACCTCCATCTTCGCCCCCTCTACCCTCTCCTAATCATTCCCCAGATTACAGCTGTCATCCCCTTTCTCTAACCCCTGTTCACAGCTAATTACTGTTGTTTCTCTCCCTCTCCCACCTCCTCCTCCTCCCCCTCCCCATATGATCAAATCCCTTTCAATGCCTTTTCCTCCTCTGGTTCATTCCTCATTCACCCTCACCCAATCTTCTTTCTCTACCAGAGTTAGAGAACGCTTTGGAGAAGCTTACAGAGGAGAACAAAAGCTTGCAGTTCTTGGTGGGGGAATACCAGGGCCAGATTAAGCAGCTGGAAACAGAGTCCCGCAAGAAGAGCGAAAAAATACTGCAGCTCCAGGAAAGGAACCTTCGGGCTGTAGTAACTACTCCTGGTAGGTGTGTGTGTGTGTGTGTGTATATGTGGTTGTGTGTGTGTGTATATGTGGTTGTGTGTGTGTGTATGTGTGTGTGTATGTGTGTGTGTGTGGGTGTGTGTGTGTATGTGTGTATGTGTGTGTGGGTGTGTGTGTGTGTGTGTGTGTTTGTGTGTTTACCTAGTTATAATATACAGGTTAGGTTTCTATACTTCTCTGGAAGAAACTACTTTTTTGTATCGTTCATGCAAATTCCTTTTTGTAATTTTTTTTCGTGTCCTCCAATATCTAGCGTCTCTTTTTCTTCTCAATATTAGATGTTTCTATCTGTTTCCTCCAGGTTTTTCATCAATTTATATATTGTAATTAAGTTTTATACATATAAGTCTTGGTTTCACCTTATGATTGGAATGGCTTTGTATCCTTTGTGACTGGAGTTTATGAAGCTTTAAATGTTAGTAATTTGGGGCATCTGAAGGTGGTGTAATTATAATGGCAAAGTATGTCAAACTAACAAGATGGAAATTGTAGTGATGTTACTGCCTTTTAATTTTTTATTTGAGGGGAAAAAATTGAATGGTAGATACAAATTGTGAGGATGATGATGGTGGTGGTGGTGTTAGTGGTAATGGTGGTGGTGGTGGTGGTGTTAGTGGTGGTGATGTTGTTAGTGGTGGTGATGGTGTTAGTGATGGTGATGGTGTTAGTGGTGGTGATGGTGTTAGTGATGGTGGTGGTGTTAGTGGTGGTGATGGTGTTAGTGGTGGTGATGGTGTTAGTGATGGTGATGGTGTTAGTGGTGGTGATGGTGTTAATGATGGTGATGGTGTTAGTGATGGTGATGGTGTTAGTGGTGGTGATGGTGTTAGTGATGGTGATGGTGTTAGTGGTGGTGATGGTGTTAGTGGTGGTGATGGTGTTAGTGGTGTTAGTGGTGGTGGTGGTGTTAGTGGTGGTGATGGTGTTAGTGGTGGTGATGGTGGTGGTGTTAGTGGTGGTGATGGTGTTAGTGGTGGTGATGGTGTTAGTGGTGGTGATGGTGGTGGTGATGGTGGTGATGGTGTAGTGGTGGTGATGGTGGTGGTGTTAGTGGTGGTGATGGTGTTAGTGGTGGTGATGGTGTTAGTGGTGGTGATGGTGTTAGTGGTGGTGGTGGTGTTAGTGGTGGTGATGGTGTTAGTGGTGGTGATGGTGTTAGTGGTGGTGGTGGTGTTAGTGGTGGTGATGGTGGTGGTGTTAGTGGTGGTGATGGTGGTGGTGTTAGTGGTGGTGATGG
>JAPQNM010002502.1:95000-105000 GCA_029783475.1 Metacarcinus magister | reverse complement strand
ATATTTTTTTTATTTGTTGATTTTTATATGAATGTCTACTTGGACTACATCAGTTACTAATTTGTTTGTATTCATCTGTTTTTGAATTCTCTTTGGATGGGATGTTAGAATCATCTATCTATCTATATACCAGGCTGTTATCACCCTGGACGCGGGTAGCCAAGGCAAGGCACACATACACACACCCATAAATACTCCTCTCACTTAGCCTCTAGGCCCCCATAGGAGGAGGGAAGTACACCCCACCCAAACACTGCACGTCAGGTCAGTCACTCGAAGGGGGTTGAGGGCGAGGGTCATATCCACAGCAGAGTCCTAAGGTTTACCCTGCCACTTCATATTTAACTCATGCCCTCACCCTCCCTTCACCTGATATGATCTAAGGGTCACACCAGATGCAAAAGAACCTCCTCCAAGGGTTGTCAAGGCCGCATTATTAATCATGCATTCACCACTGCTCTCCATTCATTCACTCCTATCACACACAATCATCTTTCCTTGCTCCACAGACATTCCTCTTTCATTCAACGCTCTTTTCACACCGTCCATCCATCCCGTTCTTGGCCTTCCTCTCACCCTCACACCTTTTACATGGGAGACTACTATTCTCTTCACCAACCAGTCCTCCTCCATTCTCTCCATGTGTCCAAACCATCTCAACACTCTGCTCTGCTTGACCACCCAACTCTCATAACACCAGTTCTCCTTCACCATCCATATAGTTAGTTTATCTGAAAGGAGCATGTGGCGTGACAAGGTGGGAGGGCGAGAATATTGGAAGCATATGTGAAAGGAAGAAAGAAAGAAAAATGAACAGTTTGTGGAGAATGTTTAAGTGAGTGAAATTGAATCTTAACAGGAGAGGAATACCACTTGTAAGATGGAAGGATAGGGTGAAGGAGTACATGCATGAAAAAATTGCTGATAGAGGGTGAGGGATCGAACAAGTAAGGAGGGAGTGTATGGATAGGGAGAGGCTCTTCTGCATCAGAGACTATTGATACAAACAGATACTCTTTCTCATTCTTCTTATTCCTCCTTCATACATTATTGTTTTAATTAATTTGTCACTTCACCCATTGCATCTTCTCCATCTTCCCCCAAAGTGCAAGAAGCAGAGGGTGAAAAGATGCACCTCTCATCCGATGGGGAGGGGCTACGCAAGACCCTGGTGGAGCTGAAGGCAGAGAAGGAGGGACTGAACCGTAGCTTGGTGCAGGTGAGGGAGGAGCGAGAGGCAGCCATGCAGGGAAAGGAGTTCTATGCTGCTGAGACGGAGAAGCTGGGGAGGCTGAAAGCTGAAGTGGAACAGGAACGGAACTATTACAAAGAGGAGGCAGCCAAGCATCAGGCACAAGCCACGGCCAAAGAACAAGAGCGTGACCTGTACAGGGAGAAAAGTGGTGAGGTGAGTGCCAGGCTACAGTGACAGCCAGTGTGATAAAGATGGTGGGATGGAGACATAAAGGAACATAAACTAGATTGGACTCTATGGTTGAAGTGTCATTTGGGTTATGTAAATCCTGCTTCTGTAGATTAAGTTACAGTTTGTGTAGATTAATAATTTGTGCCTCAGCTTGAGCGAGAGAAGCAGCTGCTGGAACAGTCCCGGTCCTTCCTCGGGGATGACGTGGCCAAGCTACAGGCACAGCTGCGGCAGGTGCAGCAGGAACGTGACTACTTCACTGACCAACTCAACCAGGTGAGGGAGGCTGAGGCAGGGCATTAAGGGAAGAAAAGGTTGTACACTGATGCAGAACATTACTTGTTACATCATGATTCAGAACATTACTTGTTACATCATGATGCAGAACATTACTTGTTACATCATGATGCAGAACATTACTTGTTACATCATGATTCAGAACATTACTTGTTACATCATGATTCAGAACATTACTTGTTACATCATGATTCAGAACATTACTTGTTACATCATGATTCAGAACATTACTTGTTACATCATGATTCAGAACATTACTTGTTACATCATGATTCAGAACATTACTTGTTTCATGTTGAGATGATTAAAGTTCATATTAAAATCAACTTTTTTTTTGTAGTTTATGAAGATAGATAATTCTGCAATCACTTCATTTCATTGTGGAGGAACAATTTTGACACACACACACACACACACACACACACACACACACACACACACACACACACACACACACACACACACACACACACACATACACACACACACACATGCTTGTCATCTCCCTACAGACTCAGGGTGAGAAGAGGCAGGCAGAGCGTGAGCGTGAGTACTACAGTGAACAAGTGATACAGTTGCTGGACCTGCTCAAGACCAAACCTTCCTCCACCCCATCCACCCCCATGCAGGTGTCCCGTCCCCGCCCCAAGACACAGTCCCCGGTGAGTCCCCGGCGGGTGCTCCTCCTCAACCTCTTCACTCATGTCCTTCATCCTTACATTTATAACCTTCCTTCTGCTTCCTCCTCCCCTTAAGCATAGAGCATAGTGACATTTTCTATTTGTATTATTTGATTTATTATTGTTTCTATACACTGAGCAGAGATAGGTGTGGATTGTATGCCAAGGAGTTGTAACGTTGCAATGGTGGCAGGAGTGGAATGGTGGGAATCTTGCCACTCTGTTTGTATGAGTGTGTGTGTGTGTGTATGTGTGTGTGTGTGTGTGTGTGTGTGTGTGTGTGTGTGTGTGTGTGTGTGTGTGTGTGTGTGTGTGTGTGTCAAGTGCTGTCTCTAAGAGAACACAATTGGTCTATGTCACATCCTGAAAGGTAAACAGACGCAGGTATATAAAACTATAAGATAAACATTGTTTTGATACACTTGTCCTCTGATCATTGAAGTTCCCGTTTAAAAGAAATACATATTTTTGACTTTTTGTGATGTTTTATGATGTTTTTCACAAATTTGTAACTTTATGATCATGAGAAATATTAAATTGATTATTCATGGATTTTAAGTTTTTGTAGGGGTCTATATGTCCCCTAACCATATGAATTTTTGAGGATGGTGTATTTTTATATTCTATTGCTCTCAAGTATTAATTATGTGTAACATTTCCATACCTTGTTAGCCTTAAGTATTATTATACATGTTTGTGAGGGCTATGCATCATTGTTTTGAAATAGTATTAATATTACTTGTGCTGTGCCCTTTTGGTTTTGTTTACAAACAGTATTGTTGTGTTTATGAGTGTTGCCGTGCTTCATTGTTCTCAAGTATTGAATTAGTACCCCATGTGTTGTGTTGTGCTGCAGGAGACAGAGCTTGCACGGCTGCAGTACGAGAAGGATGTGCTGCGGCAGGAGAGAGACTTCTACAAGATGCAATACCAGTCCCTCAAGAGCCAGCGGGAGGTCAGCTCCAGGGGCTCACCAACTTCTGGGAGCCTTCCAGGGGCCACACCAACACCTGCTGGTCTCACCACCACCACTACTACTGCTGCTGCTGCTGCCTCATCTGTTGGGGGGCCCACCACCACCACCACCACTACTGGTGCTGGTGCTGGTGTTGCTGGTGTTGCTGGTGTTGGTGTTGGTGGTGGTGGGATGCCCATGCCTGTAGGTGTACCAGGTGTTGGCCCAGCAGGTGGCACCCCAAGAGGTGTTGGCACAGTTGGGGCACCTCCTCCACGGCCCCTGAGTGTGCCCATTGGGGGTGAGTGATAATGAGGACTCTCACTACTCATTACCCATTAACACACTGCCATTAGCTTTTTTTTTTCAAACAACTTGTTTTCTCCTCAAAAGTAGTGGCGCATGACAAAAACAAAATGCTCAGGATCATTCAAAGTGATTTACAAACCTATTTATTTATATACCAGACTATCCCCCTGAAGGAGGTAGTCAAGACAAGGCATGCATACACACACCCATGCACAGGGAAGGTTGTTGTAGTCTTCTTGCAGTTCCAGCCACAGGGCAGCTACTTTTTAATGCTCATATATTCCATTCATACATTGTACTCTGAGTGGTGTGCTGTGACCTGGTGTGCATAGTTTTAATTGGGTCTTAGCTCCCTTCCAACTGATGATAATGTTAATGATTTTCTGCTTCCCTTCCTCCCCCATCAGCGGATGTGGATGCCATCCGAAGGGAGAGGGACTTCTTCAAGCAGCAGATGGAATACTTCAGACAGCAGCTGAGTGCTCAGGCAGGTCGTGCAGCCCCAGTTGTGCCTGGCCTGGGCATGGCCATGGACAGTGATCGAGCCTCTGCCCGCGGACCACTCACCAGGGTAAGTATGCACCCTGGTGTGTGGGGAGGAGCTGCAGGGTTGGTGTCCACACTCAAGCCTGGTCAGGTGGACTGTGAAAGGGAGGACTCTGAAGTGTGGATGTGTGTGTGCTGTGCAAGCAGCTGAGTGTTGTCCTTGAGTGAGTGGATAGAGTGATGGGTGGTCTGGGTGTGAATGTGTTTCTGGAATGAATGAATGTGTTGGCTGGTTTGGAGAAAACAAGGTGGTATTGATGATAGAATTTGTGATAATGTTTGCTAGTGTTGTTTTGATGTTTGCAGGTGTGTGAGGGTGGTGTGCCATGTAGTGTGGTGAGTGTTGTGGTGGCTACAGAGTGTGTTTGGGTGCCTCTCTTGTGAAGGTGGTGCTTGGCCTTGAGAACTTTAGTTTGGTGGTGAAGGTGGTCTGTAGGTGTGGCAGGTGTGCATCCTGTGATGACTGTTAGTGTTTTGTTCTGTAGAGTGTGTAGGGTGTTGTGATGTGTGTCAGTGAGGTTAGAGGTTAGGCAGGGCTTGCATCACTGAGTGTATATATTGTTTGTATACTGTGGTTGTGGCTTCTTTGTTGTGTCCAAATGTTGTATTGACAAGTGATCTGATGGCATTGAGCGTTGATGTCTCCTGTTCCCCTGACTGGCAGGGCTCTTCTGACCCCTCACCGCCCCTGGAAAGTGAACCATCAGCAGCAGCAGTGAGGGGTGAGCTGAGGGCGTACCAGCAGGAGAGGGACTTCTTCCGCCAGCAGTATGAGAACCTTAAAGCCAGCATGGCCCAGCCTCACCCTCAGGCAAGCATGCACTCTCATCATTGTTCTCTTTATAAAACATATGACACAGTTGATAAGGAATGATTGCAGACTGTTGCAAGATCGTGTGAAATAGTTAGTAGATTGTTAAATGGAATGGAAAGTTTTAGATAGTAGAGCATGGGTTAGAATGGGAAATTGCAGGAATGATTTTCCTGTTTGAGTTAGGTTACGTTAGTGATGTGTAGTGTCTCATTGATTGTTTAGTATCTATATGAATGGATTTGTTAGGTCGGTAAATGTGAGAATGTCAGGTAGGGGTTTGAGGCTAGTGGATGGTAATGCGTGGAATGTTAATCAATTGCTGCTTGTGGATGATACTAAATTGGTAGCGGATTCAGAGAAGAGATTGAAAACAACTGGTAGAAGATTTTGAAAGTGTGTTTAAAAAAAGGAAATTGAAAGTAAATGAGAATAAGAACAAAGTAATGAAGTATATGAGGATGGTAGCTGATAGGATGATGAATGTAGTGTTAAATGATGAGTTGCTAATGTTTTGTTGTATATTTCCTGGAATTAATGCAAAGAGAATATAAATGAAGATGTATTGGTGCCAACTGTATAGTAGTACAGGATGAAACATGGAATATGGAAATAACAGAGAGAAAGAAATTGAATGAAATGGAAATGAGGTATTTGAGGAATATTTTTGGTTAAGGTATATGGATCAAGTGAGTAATGAGCAAGTGTGGCGTAGAACTAGTGATGTGAGAGTTGTCTGGCCGAGCAAAGCAGGAATGTTGCAATGGTTTTGGCACAGAACAAATGGCTGAGGAATGATTGGTGAAATGATAAATAGGTGTGATGTGGGAGGTGTGAGGTTGACAGCAAGACCACGAATGGGATGGAACTATATGAAGAGAACATAAGATGCAAGATGGATGTCTATGGAACAAAGAAGAATGTTTGTGTGTGATAGAGTTGAATGGAGAGCAGTTATGAATGTATGTTTGGAGATGTAGCCTCAATGGTAGGTTCAGTTATGAATGTATGTGTGGAGACGTAGCCTCAATGGTAGGTTCAGTTATGAATGTATGTGTGGAGATGTAGCCTCAATGATAGGTTCAGTTATGAATGTATGTGTGGAGATGTAGCCTCAATGGTAGGTTCAGTTATGAATGTATGTGTGGAGATGTAGCCTCAATGGTAGGTTCAGTTATGAATGTATGTGTGGAGATGTAGCCTCAATGGTAGGTTCAGTTATGAATGTATGTATGGAGATGTAGCCTCAATGGTAGGTTCAGTTATGAATGTATGTGTGGAGATGTAGCCTCAATGGTAGGTTCAGTTATGAATGTATGTATGGAGATGTAGCCTCAATGGTAGGTTCTGCATCTGATCAGGTGATTGGATCAGTTGTGGGGAAGGCGATGGATGTAATCTGATGTGTCAGGAGTAAACTAGTTGTAGTGTCAGGCCTTAACACGGATGATAAAGTAACTATGCTGCTAAACAGAACCTCTCACAGTTTGGTACAAGGGAATAAGTCACTCCTGCTTGAGAGGATTAAAGACAAAGATGTGAGGGAGTACATGTGTGTGGAGTGTGTGTGTTGACACCTTGTCTTGGCTACACACCCTTAAGGGGGGACTTTAGGTCTTTAAGCCTCATGGTGAGAAGGAACCAACCCACGCTGCACCACTCTGTATGAGGGTCAATTTTGTTGCATAATCACTGATTTCTGCCTGAGGGTCTGCCACCAAAACTGAATTACCTTCCCGGATCACTTAAGATCGATGCCTTCCCCACACCTGATCCAATCAGCTGATCAGACCAGGTGTGATACAACCTCCCATTCAACACATTGAGGCTGTCTGTCATCATTCATGATGTCATAACTGATCTTTATTCAACTTTATCTTGCACAAACATTGTTCCTTGCTCCATAACCATCCCTCGTGCATTTAATTAACGCTCTCTTCACGCTGTCCATCCATCCCTTTAGTGGTGTTCTTCTCAATCTCACACTTGTCACATCAGAGTTGTTATCTATCATTCCTTAGCATCATCACATTACCTACTATAACGTGTTCATCCTTACTTTAACACACCTTCCTTCCAGCAGGCAAGGGGAGGTGAGGAGATGGATGTAAGTGGCCTACTAAGGGAACGTGACACCCTGCTGCAGGAAAGGGACTTCTTCAGGGGCCAGTACAATGACCTTTCCCGCAGGATGGCACAACTCACCTCCACTGGACCTACCATCTCACAAACCCTTGTTAGTGATGCCATCATCATTTGTGTCTCACACTTGTAGGTGCAGATACTTAAAGCAATGTGTTTAATACTCTCATTGTGATAGGAACATCATAAACACAAATAATGATAATAGTAATAGTAATAGTAGTAGTAGTAGTAGTAGTAGTAGTAGATGTAGTTGTGGGTATGCTGTAACATACAAATTACCAAGGAGTGCAAAGGAAGAACACACATAAACAGTCCTACTGGACCTAACGAGGCTGTCCGTTTAGCTACACTACTACTATAATGTCTAATTGATAGAGACTAAAGGACAGCAAAGTGGAAGGCTTTTCCCCACCCACCCCTCCCTCCAGCCGAAGCTGGCTGGAAGAGAAAGTGATACTATTGTAGTATGGACAAACTATCATGGAATTTGTATACGATAGTGAGAAAACAGGCATAATCTACGGCTATTGTTACCACTAAAAAATGGAAAACCCTTGACCTCTCCCACACTACCTGTCTAATCTTTCTGTCTTCCTTCCCTTGCAGCGACAGGAGATGGAGTCCCTCATGAATGAGAAGCGCACTTCCAACATTGCTCGGGCAGACCTTGAGGGACAGGTGAGTGCAGGTGGAAGACAAGATTTTAGGATCAGTCAGAATAAACACTGAAACACAACAGGCCACTCTATATTTAGTGACTGAGTTTGTGTGTTTGTATAATAATGATAAACAGTTTCTTTAAAATTGCAGCCATAAGCTGAAAATATACATTTTAAAGTTACAAAATTTTGATTGTGATGAGTGGAAGACTTTTGACACAAGTGAGTAGTTAATGCATTAGTAAGTGTTTTGTGATGTGTGGTGTAGGCTGGAACCAGCTCAACATGAAGGCTCACCATCACACGGCTTGACCCCATGAGGCCAAGTGTGTGTGTGTGTGTGTGCATGCATGCGCACACACTTGCCTGTTAATATGTACACTCAACCTTTGATTCAACGAACCTCCATTCAACGGATTTCAGATTCAACGGACTCCATATACTAGCGGACAGGCAGACAGGATCATTCAAAAAGTCCGTTGCTTGAAATATCTGTCCACTAGATGGCAGATCAGGCGATGCAGCAATATATTTTCATGCCATTATTATTTTCTAATGCTATGTGATGTTTATGTTATACACATTTATACCCATAAAATATTCATAATCATATAAGTAAGTAAAGGAAGTGAAACAATCATTGCATTACATAATAAGATTGCCTTTCTATGTTATAATCTGTGTACCATATGAAAAATACTGGTGTCTGTCCCACCAAATACCAGGCAACGTGTCCCCCTGGAAAGAGCACTGTGGCCCCATTGTGGTAGGACAAGATTCTCTGTAGTATTTATTATTGTTATTATTTTTTATAGTTCCTTGTTTTGCCTGCTGCACTTATTATGATGATTATGTAAAAAAAAAGCTATCATGCACCACCACATCCTTGCCCTGAATGAACCTGATGTAAGTGAACCCACCACTATAATATACCTTCCTTGGCTCTTCCTGCTTGACTGCTGCCTTGCCTTGCCTTGCCTTGCCCAGCTGAGGATCCTGACGGAGAGGCTGGCAGAGGCAGAGAGGGAGAAGGCAGAGATTGATGGCCACACCAGGGACCTCCATGGAGCCATTGAAAAGTGAGATGGATACCATACTCATTAGCCACACTTACCCACACTCACCTTACCTCTCATCCACACTCATTCAACACTATATGCTCATCCACACACAATACCACGGACACTCACCCACACTGGTCCTCACCTATACACAATACATTCTCCTCATTCATGCAGTGCCTCTCATATTCATCCATAATGGTGGCGGCTGCAAGAATATTACTACTGTACTATGTTCCCTTCATGTTGTAGAAGGCAATGAAAAGGGGTGAAATTATGGGTCTGAGAAGCACCTCCTCTGTATACTTTCCTACAAAAATGAGAAGACACAGAGGGGAAAGGGAGAATAAAGTCTCCACAAACCCACAAGATTGGGTCCCTGAATGGGCGTGGATGTAGTACACTTGAGGATAAAGTAGAAGTGATTGGTAGAATGTTTATGAAGCAAAAGTTTGATGTGTTAGTTAGCATTGAGTGAAACAAAACTAAAAGGTAAAGGTGAATGTGAGTTTGTATGTGTGAGTGGAAGGATGTGAGGTGTTAAGGGAGGGAGAGGAAGGGAAGAGTGACCTTATTAGTGAGTGTGTAAGTGTGACGGTGTGGTGGAGTGGAAGGAAGTGTCATCAAGGCTAATAGAGGTGAAAATAAGGTTTGTATAAAAGTTGTGTATATGGTCCTGTCAGTGAAAGGATGAAACAGAACGGGAAACTTTTTGGAATAATTGGATGAATGTTTGCAGAGTTTTAAGAGTGAATGTAAGTATTATGTTATTAGAAGACTTAAATGTTTGTGTTGATAATGAGTTAGTTGAAGATATGTTTGTTGTTGTTTTTGTTATTGTTCCTCAGGCTGTTTGGACTACAGTAACATAAAGTGCAAATACTAACAATGGCATATAATATCACCATATATAGTGTGTCCCAAACAGCATTCTCTGTGTCGTGTGTGTTCAGGGTTCCTTAAACATTCTCCAACATCCCTTCCAGACTACAAGAAGCAGCCACACAGAGGTTCCCGCCCTCCACTCAGGCCTTCATCCTGGAGGTGCGCAAGGCCCGTGATGCAGCCATGAGTGACCTTGAGAAAGTGAAGAAGGAGAGAGACCAGCTGA
>JAPQNM010002502.1:82500-87500 GCA_029783475.1 Metacarcinus magister | reverse complement strand
GAGAGAGAGAGAGAGAGAGAGAGAGAGAGAGAGAGAGAGAGAGAGAGATTTCCCATATATTACCTCCCTTCCTAGAAAGAGATAAATAAAGAAAGGGGAGAGAGAGAGAGAGAGAGAGAGAGAGAGAGAGAGAGAGAGAGAGAGAGAGAGAGAGAGAGAGAGAGAGAGAGAGAGAGAGAGAGAGAGAGAGAGAAAGTGAGAGTGAGACAGACAGACAGACAGACAGACAGAGTGAGAGTGAGAGAGAAGAAAAGGAAAAGGAAAAGGAAAAGGAAAATGGAGTGAGGGGGAAAGAAAACCGTTACCTCTACACTCCACACAAGGGAAGGTGAAGCACCAAGACTCACTCACTCCTCCTCCTCCTCCTCCTCCTCTCCTCCTCCTCCTCCTCCTCCTCCTCCTCCTCCTCCTCCTCCTCCTCCTCCTCCTCCTCCTCCATCGAAAGTGAAAGTTGGAAGGACCACTACTGACCCCTGCAAGTGTTCGGGACCTGCCCTCACGGCTTTTTTTTTTGGGGGGGGTGGTAGTGGGAGGTGCGAGGGAGGAGAGGGAAGCACCAGTTACATAATTCTCTTAAAGCCTCTCACCCCCGCTTTACTGCCCTCTCCTCTCGTATCTATCAGTCTCTCTCTCTCTCTCTCTCTCTCTCTCTCTCTCTCTCTCTCTCTCTCTCTCTCTCTCTCTCTCTCTCTCTCTCTCTCTCTCTCTCTCTCTCTCTCTCGTGGAAACACATTTACTCAACACAGTACTAATTGAGCGACTCCGTTAATCCTTTCACTGCATTTTATATATACATTTTTTTTGTTTATTTAAAAGTTGTGTTAACGGTCACACATACACCTTCTCTTTCGTTTACCTGTCTCGGAGGCTGCCACCCCCGACCCCCAACACCCTCCCTAACCTAACTTAACCTCCCTTCCCCCACCTTACCTTCGTCATTGACTTATTACTTTATCGGTTTGTTTTATTTATCTATTCAAGGGTATAGCGGAAGATCGATTAGTCAGGAAGATGCAGTGGAAGAGTTAGAAAATACACTAGATTCTGCAACGCCCCCCCCCCACTCTCTCTCTCTCTCTCTCTCTCTCTCTCTCTCTCTCTCTCTCTCTCTCTCTCTCTCTCTCTCTCTCTCTCTCCCCCCCTCCCTCTCTCCTCTTTCGCCTCTCGCCCTTCTCTTCACCCTCCCTCCTCTCCCTCCCCTTGTTAAGATCGCCTGCACTATCCCTTTCACTTCCTAGGACTACTGAACCTTCCTGGACTGTCGGTGTCATCATCATCATCTTCACTTTCATCATCTTCATCATTATTATCATTGTCATTACTATTGGTGTTGTTATTGGGATTATTATTTAGTTTTATGTATGGTAACTGGAGAGAGAGAGAGAGAGAGAGAGAGAGAGAGAGAGAGAGAGAGAGAGAGAGAGAGAGAGAGAGAGAGAGAGAGAGAGAGAGAGAGTTACGAATTTTTGTAATGCACTTCGTCACATCAGGAGCACACACACACACACACACACACACACACACACACACACACACACACACACTATTAACACCTACTGATGCTACTATTAGTACACTAGTAATACCATTACTACAATTACTACACTAGTAACACTACCACTACTACTACTGCTACTACACCAATAACACTACCTATACAACTACTACTAATAATGATAATGATACTTTCATTGTCATTATTATACACGTATTTTTTTTTCCTGTCTTCCTCTTTTTGTTTTTATTCTTCCTCCTCCGTTGATTTGCATCACTTCGTGTTCTTCCTTGTCATCACCTCAAGCTACCGTATCAGGTGGCATTTGGGAGCGGAAAACAGTTCACTTTACCGAGGTTACACACATTGGACTCCCTAATTTTAAAGGTCGATTGGGGAACCCATACCGGGGTTGCGTCAAGGTTTTTCCTCCCACTCTCTTCCCTTCCTTCCCTTTCCCCCTCCTCTTCTAGCCCCTCCTCTTCCAGTCCCTCCTCTTCTAGCTTGGATAATATGGTGTTTTGTGGCTCTTTTTTTCAAGGTCACAACGAGGGGTTGGCGGCTTTTTAGTTAGTTTAAGTGTTTGGCTTGCTAGGTTGTGTTGGCCTCGTCCAAGGTTGAAATGCCTTGTCAGGCAGAAACAATTTAGGTTTGTCTCCCTTCACGATGTAGCCTTTGTTCAGCAAAAGAGAAGTACGGACGTGCGGCCTTGCTGTACGGCAGGGGTGGAAAGGCCCTTATCTAGATGTGTGTGTGTGTGTGTTTGTGTGTGTGTTATTCACCATGGTCTGGAGGATCACGCGCTGGACTGGTGATCGTCAGCCATGCAGTACTCTCCCCGAAGGAGCTCAGAGCTCATAGAGACGGATCTATGGGTAAGACTGAGATCTCTCACATCACACACACACCCCGTCCCCTTGTACACACACACACACACACACACACACACACACACACACACCTTTGTTCAAGGGGGACAGTAACCATGACCTGGCAGTGAAAAATCCTTAGTGATCTGAATAGGGTTCGAACCCATGCCTTGCCGGGTGCCAGGCGGGGACGCTAACCACTGAAGTGTGTGTGAGACTGTGTGTATCTGTAGGTGTGTGACTGTTTGTATGTGTGTCTGTGAACAATTATTGTAAGAAATCATAAATGTTCTATGTATTATTATTATTAATAAAAGCTAGTTTAGTGCAATCAAACGGTTTTGCGAGGACCAAAAGGTGTATTGCTGCTTGTAATATTTTTGTAATTCTCCTCCCTTGATGGGGGTCGGGAGGGTTTGTGGTACAGTGTTCGTCTCGTGGCCTATTTATATAGGTTGCGAGTTCGATCCTGCCTCCCGGCAGCTTCTTGGTGAGAGGGGTAGCGCTCTCTTGTTAACGCTAGCAGAACTATATGTTGTATAGCTACCTAGCTCGGGAGAATTATTCAATCTTTTTTAATACTACCGCGAGATACATTCCATCGAAGACATTGACTTACGGTCACTCACTTGTTCTCGTATCCTTTTGTTTTTTTCATCATTATCATCATTTTTTCCTCTGAGCCTCCCAGCATCCTTTGGCATTAATGACTAACGGAGAACTCACTCTGTACGGGTATTTAGGTGGGAGGATGAGGAAGTGCCGGAGAGAGAGAGAGAGAGAGAGAGAGAGAGAGAGAGAGAGAGAGAGAGAGAGAGAGAGAGAGAGAGAGAGAGAGAGAGAGAGAGAGACAGAGAGAATGTGTGTGTATGTGTGTGTGTGCTATTGAGAGCGGATGAGGAAGTGAGGTGTGGATCAGCGGAGTCCCTTCCTTATAAGGTGGACTAATAATAATACAAAGTGCCACACCTGTCCCCGTAGTCAAGGTGTGCCATGGATGTGCACCTAACATATTACTTTACTAAACAATAAGGAAAACAAGGCAAGTGTTAAAAACAGATGTACTACTTGTTATTATGATATTTTGAAGGTTAACAATGACCACCACCATCACCATCATACAATATTGATCCATGTGTGATAACTGTGTGCTACTGAGTGGGTAAATGTGTTCTGAAATGTGTGCAAGTTTTGGGACACTGTGCTTGTAGAGGGAATGTTGTGGGAAGATGTGTTTAGTGCCACTCATGAAGGATTACAATATTAAGACCAAATCAAACAGGATAATGGTTGTGGTCACTGATGGAGGATAATAATGCACTTATAACCAACATCACTCCTTGTCTATGTGTTATTATGTTTCCTAACCCGTGTATCTTGTCATCATTCTTTCCTTATTGGTAAAGAAACAATACAGTGTTTCGCTTCTTTTCATTGTGTGCGTACTGTACATTAACTTTTCATATCCATTCCTGTAAACACATTCACCCCTTCACTGACCACCTCAAAATGATCGCCCTGTTTCAGGAAATGTATTATACAACCTTGGCAAGTTATTGTTTTTTTTCTGGCATCTGTGTTGAAAAAGATTTGATCGTTACGTTTAATTCCTTATTTTCTGCCGTTACTTAAGAAAAGGTGTGTGCGTGTAGATATCCAAGTATGTCTTTGTTATGCGTTAAAGAATGACGCACTCACTCTTCTAAATCATGGGTATATATCGTATAACACTGTGTGTGTGTGTGTGTGTCTGGCGGATCACGCGCTGGACCCGTGACCGCCAGTCATTACCCTGGGCTTGCAGCTCATTATAATCCGATCTATGGGTAAGGCTGTGACCTTTCACACACACACGCACACACACACACACACACACACACACACACACACACACACACACACACACACACACACACACACACACACACCATCACCATCCATCCTCGTGTTCAAGGAGGACAGTAACTGCTTGGTCATCAGTGAAACTTTGCACCTTGAGCGAGGCGCGAACCTCAGCCTGCCGAGTGACAGACCCAGACGTTACACCAAACAGTGTGTGTGTGTGTGTGTGTGTGTGTGTGTGTGACTTTGAAGAAGGGTGAGGGAAGGAGCAGCATCAGGGTGGGTGTAGGCGGGTTAGCCTCGCCTTCTTAGGTATTAATGAAGCCTGGTTAGTGTGTGGACATGGGCGGCGCCTCGCTTCAACACTACTTGATCCCTTCTAAATGGGGTTTGAATTCATAATGACTCATCGTATGGTTTTTGTATTATTATTATTATTATTATTATTATTATTATTATTATTATTATTATCATTATTATTATTATTACTATCTTTTATTTCTATGTAGTATATGTTATTATGTGTGACTTTCATGCATTGCCTCCTGTTTCATGGTTTAATGATCGTATTTATATATAGTATATATATATATATATATATATATATATATATATATATATATATATATATATTAATTTTTTTTTGTGTGCGTTTGTCACATTCCTTCCTCCATCTTTTATTTCTTGTTTTTAAATACATTATTCCATTATATTTCCATGTATTGTCTTCTTTTGTTTCCCATTAAACATTTTCCTCTCTCTCTCTCTCTCTCTCTCTCTCTCTCTCTCTCTCT
>JAPQNM010002502.1:70000-72500 GCA_029783475.1 Metacarcinus magister | reverse complement strand
ACCACGTGCTGCTGGCAAGTGTGGTTAAATGATGCACTTTGAAACACTTGGTAATTATACTCGTGTTAGTATTAAGTTATATATCTTTTTTATTTATTTATTTATTATTTTATTTACGTGTTGTCTGTTTTTTTTAATTTATTTATTATTAATTTTTTTCTTATTATTATTCTCTTTCGCTCTTTAGACACGTTCAGGAACAATAAAAGTAAAAAACATTATAACAACAACAACAACAACAACAACAACAATGATGATGATGATGATGATGATGATGATGGTAACAATTCGTTTGCATTTCCCGCCAAAAATTTCACTTAACAGATGGCGAACGAGCGGTTCACACTTACTGCTGCCAACTTTCTCTCTCTCTCTCTCTCTCTCTCTCTCTCTCTCTCTCTCTCTCTCTCTCTCTCTCTCTCTCTCTCTCTCTCTCTCTCTGTGACTTCATGTTTTCATTATCAGATTGTTATGTGGTGATCTTTTTCTTCTTTTTCTTCTTCTTTTACTTCTTCTTCTTCTTCTTCTTCTTCTTCTTCTTCTTCGTCTTCTTTTCCACTTCTACTTTTCTTCTTTTTTCTTCCTCATTGTCGAGCGATGGATTTCTTAATTTTACCTTGTGTCACTTGTTTCACTTTCCTTCCGTTTTCTCTTTATATTCCCTTTTTTTTTAACTTGTGTTTTTCTTCCTCTTTTTCTCTCTGGTTTATGATATTATTTTGTCTCCATTTATTTCTATCAACCCGAAATTCTCTCTCTCTCTCTCTCTCTCTCTCTCTCTCTCTCTCTCTCTCTCTCTCTCTCTCTCTCTCTCTCTCTCTCTCTCTCTCTCTCTCTCTCACTTCTTGCCCCCATTCTCCCCTTCCCTCCCCTTCCAACCCCATCTTTCCCCTCTAAGTTCCCTTCCCCTTTTCAAACACTACCCCTGTCACCTCATTCCCCTTTTATTCCCTCTACTTCCTTCCTTCCATTCTCTACTCCCCTTCCTACCACTTTTCATCCCATTTCGACCCCTCATCCCCATCCCTAATATTCTTATTCCTCCCCTGCTTCCTTCCTCCCCTAACATTTCCTAATCCCTCACCCTTCCACTGTTTCCCCTCATCCATCCTCCCCTCCCCCTTCCACTATTTCCCCTCTTCCTTTTTCCCTTCCCACCGTCCTCTCCTCCCTGCAAGGTGAGGGGGAGGGTGTTTAGGTGAAGGGGGGAGGGGTGTGTTTAGGTGATTTTTTTGGGTGGGACAACGCTCTACCAAGAAGGAAGAAAGAAAACGGTAGAGTGGTAATTTTTTGTGATGTGAAGCAATCCAGATCCGTCTTTCACATCCTCCTCCTCCTCCTCCTCCTCCTCCTCCTCTCCTCCTCCTCCTCCTCCTCTCTATCTTCCTCTTCTTGTTCACTCCTCAGTTTAATAGGTCGGAGGTCTGGCGGTACAGTTACGAGTGAGTGTATTGCTTTATTATTATTATTATTATTATTATTATTATTATTATGAGTGAGAGTTGATGTCCTCTTCTTCGCGATACAATTTCATTTTTATTATATTTTTTACCCTCTTTTTTTTTCTATATATATTTCCCTTTCTCTGGCACATGTGTGTGTGTGTGTGTGTGTGTGTGTGTGTGTGTGTGTGTGTGTGTGTGTGTGTGTGTGTGTGTGTGTGTGTGTGTGTGTGTGTTGTGGCGGGAAAGGAGATGGGGTTTATAGTGCTGTGGTGTACACATGGTCGACACAGGCTGTAGACTGGCCTTGGGGACCACTAGAGGGAGCTTGACACACACACACACACACACACACACACACACACACACACACACACACACACACACACACACACACACACATGGTAACATTACTCTTATTTACTCAACATCAATGGCCACGGGATACAGAAAGTACATTGGTTTTCATTACGGTTCATAAAATACTAAGTTTGAGAGTAAAAGTTGTAAAATCAAATCAAATTGAGTGTGTTTGAGTTACCAAAATAGTGAGTCAGGAGAAGATGAGTAACTCGCTGCAGACTCATACTTACCAGAAAGAACACTGAGTCAAGAATGGATCAATAACAATAGTGTGTCAGTTCTCGGTATTGTTTTGTGCATTATAACCATCGTTGCGGCGCCTCAAACTCAATCAATCCATCAATCTTGGTATATTATCCTGAAATGATTGTGTATTTCCATCATATCCTGCCCCCTCCCCCACCCCACCTTCACTATCTTGCATCCCCCCCTCCCCCCCTACCTTCACTATCTACTAAAAAGGCAGGTCTGGGTCCATGCAATGCTTGTATTTCCATTACATTTCCCTCTCGATTATTTGTTTAAACATCTCTTCGTCCTGCATTACTTATCTTATTTATATCCTTCACTTAATCTTATATTACCTTGCTGGAATGACCTGTTTTATTTGTCATTCTATATTCCTTCCTTCTTTCTTTCTTTCCTCCTTCCTTCTTTGTTTGTTTATCTTTAAGGCACGCACCTCCCCATCCCTT
>JAPQNM010002502.1:57500-65000 GCA_029783475.1 Metacarcinus magister | reverse complement strand
CACTTTCCAATTTTGTTTTTCTTTCTTCATACTTTTTTTTCTTCTAAATTCGATTGTGGCGCCTTGGTGTGCTACTTGCAAGTGTTACGTGTGTGTGTGTGTCACGTGCTGGACTAATTATAGTCCGATGTATGGTAAGGCTGTCACCTTTCACACACACACACACACACACACACACACACACACACACACACACACACACACACACACCATCCTCTTGCTCAAGGAGGACAGTAACTGCTTGGTCATCTGTGAAAACTTTGCACCTTGAGCGGGATGCAAACATCAGCCTGCCGAGGCCGGGACGTTTCCACTGAGCTGTAGAGCTGTAGAGTGTGTGTGTGTGTGTGTGTGTGTGTGTGTGTGTGATTAGTTGTATTTCCCTAGTTGTGTGTGAGTGTGTATGTATGTTTCTATATGTGTATTTACCTATAGTTGTGTGTGTGTTTTTCTTCTATATTAGTGATGGAAGGATTTGTTCGTATTTGTTGGTATGAATATTAATAGAATATTTCAGCTTCGTTAATTGACGGGCTCTAGATAGCCCGTGTGTCTCCTAAATGGGGACACGATACACAACCAACCAGCCAATCAGTCTTGTTAACAATGATTCTTTCCACCCTTACCTCTCTTGATGAACATTGTTAGATTTTCATTAACTTTTCTTCATTTTCCCTCACATTGGGTGTTGTGACAGACAGGCAACGGTGCTTCATTCCTCCTCAATTAACATTAACTCACACAAACTTGGAATGCATAGTAATATTTTTGAAGAAATCATAAAGAAGTATAATTCTTAGTAACAACAAAGAAAGAAATGAAGCAACACGATCTTACCATAATAATATTTTTTTAAGAGTGAAAATTGTGCTATTCAACCTTTCCTATAACTTTATCATCACATTCCAGTCACTCTTCTCATCACATATGTTATTACTCATTCCTTCTTTAATCATTCTTTCATAATCACCATTTTTATCACTGATGCTGCCACTCTTCCTGGTTCACGTTGTCATCCCTTGTCACCAGACGGCTGCACAAGGAGCTGGTCGGACTCACACAGGAACACAAGTCTCTGCGTGAGGAGCTGAACAAGTGCATCACCTCCAAGGACAACTTCAAGAAGAAGGCGCAGGAGTATTGCCGCACCCTGGAGGAGATCACCCACGTCATGGCCTCCAAGGTCAGCCTCACCACCACACGGGGAGGACACACAGTGACATGCTTGACCTGCTTGTATCATTTGTCCAACCTGACTTATCATGAAATACTTCAGGAACTTAACTTACTTGGTTACTTGAAACTCTTCCATTACCTTCTTCTTTGAAACTGTGTCATGATCTTCCTCTTCCACTTAGATTAGCTGTATAGCCGTTTTCAACGTTATTTTATTATATTAGGAATGATACATTGTGCTACTTAAAATACAGTGATCAGAGCAGCGAACTTGTAACCACAAGTCACCTGGAATGCACTGCCTCCATGGAGAATGGAAAGAAAAGAAAACTCATTCACATCTTATTAGTTTATCCGAGTTATTGAAAGATTTAGACTAAGAGTCATGCAAACAGAAGGAAGAGAAAAGTTAGCATAGTAAGCCCAACAGAGGCTGGAAATAGTGTTAAATAGAGTCATAGTCAGATTGGAACAAGAAGAGTAGTTTTGCATTGCATCCACTGTGGTTGAAAGAGGACTAGACTTATACTCTTGTGGAATGGGAGGACAGAGTGCTGAATATGTGAGAGAAAGGGAGAGAGGAGATTGAGAGTGTTATAGCATTGTTGTGTAAGGTGTTTGATCAGTGCCTCACGTTTACCTTCCCTTGGCAGGATTGTGACCAGACAGCTCTAAGAAAGCAATACTTGAGCTTGAAGGAGACAGTGTCCTCCCTCAACTCTCTGAACGCATCCCTGGAGGAGGCAGCCACTTCCCGCCAGCAGGAGGTGAACAAGATGGAGGAGCTGATGGCCAAGTTCAAGGAGGAGAGGGAGCAGCTCATCTCTCAGGTGGGTGGGAGGGGGAAGGGGGGGAGGGGTGGTGGGTGTGCAGGCTTGACAAATACTCAAATACTACACCGAACATATAATTAATGTAGACCAAAATTTAATAAGTGTTCACGAAGTGGTGAGTGTGGTGAGACAACACTCCACTTTTCCTCCACCTCAATCACAATGGACACTACATTCAACTGATTGTATGGAGACACTTGAAACACATTGTTATAATTATTGTTGGTTATGGGAAAAAGACATCAGTTTCCTGCCTGCCTGCCTGCCTAGTTACTATATTCTTTCAACACCAGACCACAAAAATATATTGAACTTCATACGAATATAATTTGTGTATTCTTTCCTATATTTTTTTGATGAACAATAATATCTTGTCCCTCATGATAATTTAACACAATAAAGTCTTGTTTTAAGTAACATCAAGTAAGTAAGAATAACTAACGGCAATTCATAGATAAATTAAAGGAGGTAAAAGAAACCTAACACTTCTTTACATACCAATAAGATTAAGTAGGCAATAACAACTCAGTAATTGTACATAGATTCGGGTAAGCAAAACGAACCCAACTTAATATGTAAGTAGGTAGATTTAAATGGACAAGATGTACCCAACTTGTCTCTTTATAACTGTGTAGATCAGAGTATTTGAACTTGATGATATTAGTTCAAGAAGGTGGAAGGAACGTGACAAGTGTTGATAGAGTAATGCAAGCAGAGCACACTTAAGTAATCCATTATTTCTTTTATGTAAAAGAGTAACACTTTCCTTGTGGCACCAGATAATGGAGGCAAGCCAAAGGAGTGATCAGCTGGAGGAGGAGTGCCGCAAGCTGGAACAAGAGAAATATCAGGTGGAAAAGGATCTTCTAACCACTCGGGACATGGCACACAAGCTGGACACGCGGCGTGGGCAGGCGGAGTCAGAGGTGGCAAGGCTCTCAGCAGCACTCCAGAAGGTACATGTGTAGTGTACATACACTTACCTTGGTGCTTAAAGGGATGTGTGAACCTCACTCACCTGGATTAAAGAACCAATCACCTACTTCATTTTCATGGCTACACTAGTAGTGGATAGTAATACCAGAAGGTGCTGTGCTCTCTTTTTTTATTATTTTATTTATTTATTTATTTTCTTATTTAAACTCATTAGAAATTACAATTTGCCCAAAGGTGAACTGTCGTGTTCTGTCTATCTTAAAGACAGGCAACAATACCTTATATAATTTTAATTCTATAATTATATAGAAATATTTACAAATGTATACAAATACATACAAAAAACAATAGAAATAGTATAAATACACTAATTGTCAACATGTTCCCGTTTGCCAAGTGTCATCACTGCACCTCACTAGTCAAACACTATTGCAGTGCATTTTTCTGGCACTGTAGTAGCTGTTCACTTGGTCACAAAATGCATAGCGTCAGTGGGTTGGGTTGTGACCGTCTCCAGTTATTGGCCGCCTGTTTGACACTATGAGTGTTCATCTCTTGGGTGTGAGGGATGGCAGCTTGGTAATGGTAATGGTTTGGTGCAGGTGGAGGAGGAGCGGCGGGGACTGGAGCAGCAGGTGGAGATGCTGGTCGGGCAGCTGAGTGGAGAGCGGTCAGCTGTGAAGTCACTGGAGGAAAATCTGAACCAGAAGCGCCGCACTGAATGGTCTTCCGAGTCAACCATCAAACAGCTGCAGGTGGAGAAGGCTCAGATGCAGCGCAAGGTGAGGCTCCTTAATACTTGTGACGGTTTTCATGCACCACAACACCTCAACACCACAACACCACAACACCTGAACACCACAACACCACACCACCACAGCACCTCAACATTACCACTGCCACTACCACAACCACAACACTGCCATTGCTATTACTTCAACTCTCACATCATTTCAGGTTCTTTTACACTTTATTTTATTTATGTTAATTTGTTTATTTGTTTATTCATTTATTTGTTGGCTTAGTAGTGATTATTTAGCTATTTACATATTTACATATTTATTTTTGACACTTGCCATTTCTTATTTATGCAAGATTATATAAGAATAATATAGAAAACATCATCAAATATCTATCTGTGTATAGTCTCTGATGCCTCAACGTCCCCACAGCAGAAGAGCTTCCACCTCTCCCTATCCACACACTCTCTCCTTGCTTGTCCAATCCCTTACCTTCTATCAGCACCTCTTTCATGCTTGTACTCCTTCACCCTATCTTTCCTTCCCCTCCTCTTAGAACACAGTTTCATTCATACACTTCTTTTTCACAAACTTTACTCCTCTTTCTCTCAATGTAACCAAATCACTTTAATATATTTCTTTACATCTAATTCACTAATCCATATTTCACTCCATTTGCACAAGTTCCCATGTCACATCTTCACTTCCTCCATTCTCTCTCTTCTAAGACTACTCACACCTTCCTTCTGCTGGCACACTCACCCTACAAGACATACTCAACTCACACTTCTACTCCCTTTCTTTCAAAAACCATCTCATTAATTTTTCCAGCATTCACTTTGAGCTTCTTTGTCAAACATAAACAAATACATATAAATATGTATAAGTATATGATAATACTCAGATGAATATGTACAGCTAAAATGTTTGATCTACTCCTTGTGCATTGATCGACTCTTGCTTCCTTGTCGGCCAGATCTCAGAGTTGGAAGTCCAGTTGGAGGATGAGGTGCGGGAAAGCAAACGTCTTCGCACACAAGCAGCAGAGCTTGAGGCTGAGCTGGAGCGGCGGAAGCGTGAGCTGACGGATGAACGGTTTGAGCGGGAGAGGACCAGTCAGGAGCTGCGTCGGGTACAGAGATTCTGTAATGTTAGCCGAGCGCTGGATGCCCTTGACAGCGGGTCCCCAGTCCCAACCCAGGGTACAGGACCCCCACGGGTGACCCTCACACCATCCCCCCCGCATGCACTATCCCAGCAACACAGCGGGATGGAGTCCCCTCCATCTGGCCCCCCCCAGGAAGAGGATCAGGGTGGGGCAGCCCGTGCCCCATCTATCCCTCTCCACTCTTCCTCCTCAGACACTGGCCTGGAGAGGAGTCAGGCAGTGTCCAGTAGCTCAGACTCCCACCATGAACCCTGGAGACTGGCCTTTGGGAGCAGAGGCCGAGTGAGACACCCTCCCTCAGCCAGTCAGGAGAGTGTATCCCACCCTCCCTCCTCATACAGGGCCATCTCCTCACCCGTGAGGGAGGCACCCACACCCTCACCAGCAGCATCCACCCTCCCTTCACACTCCCGGGCACAAGCCAGCCCCTTGTCCTCCTCTGGTACCCATCCCATGAGAAAGGGACCTTCATTCTCACAGATCACAACCTCTTCACCTTGTTCACCACGTCCTGGGACCACCACCACAGCCCCCTCCTCCCCCTCACCCTCCACATTCCCTGCCTCCTTCAAGGCCCCCCTGCCCAGCGTGCGGCCCAAGGACAAGGTTCAGCAGCAAGGTTCCCGCCACAGTGATCCAGATTCTTCACCCTGACCCAGTCTAACCACTCATGACCAAACCATTAACTTGAGAAAGAATTATTGTTAACTTACTGCTTCTCTGAGGTCGGGGTCCTCTTCTCACCCTTCCTCCATGACCCTCTCTTCTCCTTCACTCCCTCTCCATTTCCCCCGCCACTCCAGCCCTCCTGCCCCTCCCTGCACTGTATAGGTAGATCAGGCTTCAATGTACAAATACCTCTGCCTGCCACCACCAAGGTATGTGTATGCATTTGTATGTGTACACTCTTGTAGAACATTGTTGTATATCCATCTTTTTCTCGTAGAAAGTGTTCTTCTGTCACACTGTATGTACTGTACTGTACTCATGCCACAGTAGTGTTTGTACACGTGTGTACACTCAGGGGTGTTCACCTCGGTGTACAACCATCACTTTTGTACGTCTGTTTGTCTGACGTAATCTCATAGTTTTTCTTCCATCACGTAAACAGGAAACTTTCTCCTTGTCCTTAGTGCCACAACAACAACAACAAAAACAACAAAAACAACAACAACAACAACAGGAGCTGAAACAATGACAGCACTAAGTATATAAGTACAACAAACACAACCCTTCCCTAGTGTTGTATCCCCTTAGTATAGAATGATAGTATAGTGATAGAATGATTCACTCACGCACAGGTACCGTTATTTATGAATCACTCTATTCCTGTGTGTTGAGTGTGTTGGAGTGTGTTGAGTGTGTTGAGTGTGTTGGAGTGTGTTGAGTGTGTTGAGTGTGTTGGAGTGTGTTGAGTGTGTTGAATGTGTTGAATGTGTTGGAGTGTGTTGAGTGTGTTGAGTGTGTTGATCGAGTTAAAGTTGTATTTCCTTCATGTTGGTGTTGTTGAATCATACAAATATCAATGGAACACTAAATACTGTATGAATCCAAAGTTACATTGTATATTTATGTGTCTGCTGGTATTCATCCTTTACATTTTCACATAATATATATCTTTTTTTTATCATTGAAAGTAGATTATCATGCAACTGAATATATAAACTTCACTATTGTCTATCATACTATCACGTTTTTCTTTTTCAGGCATGTTTTTGACTCCTAGAATAAAAGTGTTGCAATGACAATGTTCCATCTTTTTATACTTAGTTTAATTTGCCTGATGAAAAAAAAAGTCTCATTGTTACATTATTCCATTTTCTAGGTTCGAATTTCGCTCTTGTAAGACCAACAGACGGTCTTGGTCTCATCCCAACACACATCTCCAGCTTGTGTGTGACATAACTATGGTCTGTCAAGGAGGTGCAAGTGAGGGAAGGTAAATATGGTGATGCGATCTAGTGACCCCAGGCAGGAAGGAGTCAGATAATGTGTGAATATGTCTACTTTGGCTATAACTTTATATAATCAAAAGATAGGCTCATTTTTATTGATATCTCAGAGTAGTAAAGTGAGATTTTTTGTGTGCAGGCATTTGCAAAACTATTTTTCTTTCTTTTCCATGCTGCTTTTTGAATTATTACCATGCATATCCTGTATCCATTAGTATATAAGAGTGTACTTTTGTATACGTATTTTTATCTGAGTTTTGGTATGTATGTAGTACAATATTAGTTATGGTTATATAAGAGTTGGTGGGTTATTTAGTTACAATGCAGAGTAGAGAAGAGAGTTGTACATAATAGAGAATGTGAAGAGTAGACCCCTAGGCAAGGTGTGTAGGTGTGGTGGATGTTGGATGTATACATGTGATACTGATACAGATATTACATACCGTTCCTCTGCAATGATGAGTCACAGTTACACAAAGGAAATGATTAGTAATAGAGGAAATACAGGTTAAGAAGTGCACATGAGAAGATATTTAATAATGATGGAAATAATACTAAATTTTGATGTGCATATGTTTATAAAGGTGAATGGTTGTAGTGTTTGTAGGTGTGTGCAAACATGTCACTCAGCACATAAGGCTGCTCCTAAAGTAGTGTGTCTTTATGTCAGTAAAGGAGTTCATGAGGTGCACAAA
>JAPQNM010002502.1:42500-50000 GCA_029783475.1 Metacarcinus magister | reverse complement strand
ATCTGATACACCTAATTAAACTGTACAACTGTCATTTTTAATATTTGTTCTATGACTAATAATTACGCAGTAAAATGAAACTTAATATTTATATAAAAACAATAATTTCCTCCTCATTTTCTCGAAAGCTATTAGAGATATTGGAAATATCATTGCAGTATCTGATAAACCTAATTAAACTGTAAAACTGAAATTATGAATATTTGTTCTATGACTAATAATTACGCAGTAAAATGAAACTTTATATTTATATAAAAACATGACTTTCCTCCTCATTTTTTCGAAAGCTATTAGAGATATTGGAAATATCAATGCAGCATCTGATACACCTAATTAAACTGTACAACTGTCATTATGAATATTTGTTCTATGACTAATAATTACGCAGTAAAATTAAACTTAATATTTATATAAAAACATGACTTTCCTCTTCATTTTCCCGAAAGCTATTAGAGATATTGGAAATATCATTGCAGATTCTGATATACCTAAATAAACTGTACAACTGTCATTATGAATATTTGTTCTATGACTAATAATTACGCAGTAAAATGAAACTTAATATTTATTTAAAAACATGAATTTCCTCCTCATTTTCTTGAAAGCTATTAAAGATATTGGAAATATCATTGAAGCATCTGATACACCTAATTAAACTGTACAACTGATATTATGAATATTTGTTCCATGACTAATAATAACGCAGTAAAATGAAACTTTATATATATATATAAATAAAAACATGACTTTCCTCCTAATTTTCCCGAAAGTTATTAGAAATATTGAAAATATCATTGCAGCATCTGATACACCTAATTAAACTTTACTACTGTCATTATGAATATTTGTTTTATGACTAATAATTACGCAGTAAAATGAAACTTAATATTTATATAAAAACATGACTTTCCTCCTCATTTTCCCGAAAGCTATCAGAGATATTGGAAATATCATTGCAGCATCTGATACACCTAATTAATTTGTACAACTGTCATTATGAATATTTTTTCTATGACTAATAATTACGCAGTAAAATGAAACTTAATATTTATATATAAACATGACTTTCCTCCTCATTTTCCCGAAAGCTATTAGAGATATTGGAAATATCATTGCAGCATCTGATACACCTAAATAAACTGTAAAACTGATATTATGAATATTTGTTCTATGATTAATAATTACGCAGTAAAAATAAACTAAATATTTATTTAAAAACATGACTTTCCTCCTCATTTTCTCGAAAGCTATTAGAGATATTGGAAATATCATTGCAGCATCTGATACACCAAATTAAATTGTACATTTGATATTATGAATATTTGTTCTATGGCTAATAATTACGCAGTAAAATGAAACTTAATATTTATATAAAAACATGACTTTCCTCATCATTTTCCCGAAAGCTATCAGAGATATTGGAAATATCATTGCAGCATCTGATACACCAAATTAAATTGTACATTTGATATTATGAATATTTGTTCTATGACTAATAATTACACAGGAAAATGAAACTTAATATTTATATATAAACATGACTTTCCTCCTCATTTTCGCGAAAGCTATTAGAGATAATTAAACTGTACAACTGATATTATGAATATTTGTTCTATGACTAATAATTACGCAATAAAATTTAACTTAATATTTATTTAAAAACATGACTTTCCTCCTCATTTTCTCGAAAACTATTAGAGATATTGGAAATATCATTACAGCATCTGATACACCTAATTAAACTGTACAACTGTCATTATGAATATTTGTTCTATGACTAATAATTACGCAGTAAAATGAAACTTAATATTTTTATAAAAACCTGAATTTCCTCCTCATTTTCTCGAAATCTATTAGAGATATTGGAAATATCATTGCAGCATCTGATATACCTAATTAAACTGTAAAACTGAAATTATGAATATTTGTTCTATGACTAATAATTACGCAGTAAAATGAAACTTAATATTTATATAAAAACATGACTTTCCTCCTCATTTTCCCAAAAGCTATTAGAAATATTATAAATATCATTGCAGCATCTGATACACCTAGTTAAACTGTACAACTGTCATTATGAATATTTGTTTTATGGCTAATAATTACGCAGTAAAATGAAACTTAATATTTATATAAAAACATGACTTTCCTCCTCATTTTCCCGAAAGCTATTAGAGATATTGGAAATATCATTGCAGCATCTGATACATCTAATTAAACTGTACAACTCTCATTATGAATATTTGTTGTATGACTAATAATTACGCAGTAAAATGAAACTTAATATTTATATAAAAACATGATTTTCCTCCTCATTTTCTCGAAAGCTATTAGAGATATTGGAAATATCATTGCAGCATCTGATAGACCTAATTAAAATCTACTACTGTCATTATGAATATTTTCACTGGTACTAATAAATACTGAATTTTACTTTTTTAAAAATTACTTTCTTCCTCGTTTTCTTGAAAGCTATTAGAGATATTGGAAATATCATTGCAGCATCTGATACACCTAATTCAACTGTACAACTGATATTATGAATATATGTTCTATGGCTAATAATTACGCAGTATAATAAAACCGTATTTTTATATAATAACATGAATTTCCTCGTCATTTTCTTGAAAGCTATTAGAGATATTGGAAATATAATTGCAGCATCTGATAGACCTAACTAAACTGTACAACTGATATTATGAATATTTGTTCTATGACTAATAATTACGCAGTAAAATGAAACTTAATATTTATATAAAAACATGACTTTCCTCCTCATTTTCCCGAAAGCTATCAGAGATATTGGAAATATCATTGCAGCATCTGATACACCTAATTAATTTGTACAACTGTCATTATGAATATTTGTTCTATGACTAATAATTACGCAGTAAAATGAAACTTAATATTTATATATAAACATGACTTTCCTCCTCATTTTCCCGAAAGCTATTAGAGATATTGGAAATATCATTGCAGCATCTGCATCTCTAATAGCTTTCAAGAAAATGAGGAGGAAAGTCATGTTTTTATATAAATATTAAGTTTCATTTTACTGCGTAATTATTAGCCATAGAACAAATATTCATAATATCAATTGTACAGTTTAATTAGGTATATCAGATGCTGCAATGATATTTCCAATATCTCTAATAGCTTTCGAGAAAATGAGGAGGAAAGTCATGTTTTTAAATAAATATTAAGTTTAATTTTACTGCGTAATTATTAGTCATAGAACAAATATTCATAATATCAGTTGTACAGTTTAGTTAGGTCTATCAGATGCTGCAATTATATTTCCAATATCTCTAATAGCTTTCGGGAAAATGTGGAGGAAATTCATGTTATTATATAAAAATACGGTTTTATTATACTGCGTAATTATTAGCCATAGAACATATATTCATAATATCAGTTGTACAGTTGAATTAGGTGTATCAGATGCTGCAATGATATTTCCAATATCTCTAATAGCTTTCAAGAAAACGAGGAAGAAAGTAATTTTTAAAAAAGTAAAATTCAGTATTTATTAGTACCAGTGAAAATATTCATAATGACAGTAGTAGATTTTAATTAGGTCTATCAGATGCTGCAATGATATTTCCAATATCTCTAATAGCTTTCGAGAAAATGAGGAGGAAAATCATGTTTTTATATAAATATTAAGTTTCATTTTACTGCGTAATTATTAGTCATACAACAAATATTCATAATGAGAGTTGTACAGTTTAATTAGATGTATCAGATGCTGCAATGATATTTCCAATATCTCTAATAGCTTTCGGGAAAATGAGGAGGAAAGTCATGTTTTTATATAAATATTAAGTTTCATTTTACTGCGTAATTATTAGCCATAAAACAAATATTCATAATGACAGTTGTACAGTTTAACTAGGTGTATCAGATGCTGCAATGATATTTATAATATTTATAATAGCTTTTGGGAAAATGAGGAGGAAAGTCATGTTTTTATATAAATATTAAGTTTCATTTTACTGCGTAATTATTAGTCATAGAACAAATATTCATAATTTCAGTTTTACAGTTTAATTAGGTATATCAGATGCTGCAATGATATTTCCAATATCTCTAATAGATTTCGAGAAAATGAGGAGGAAATTCAGGTTTTTATAAAAATATTAAGTTTCATTTTACTGCGTAATTATTAGTCATAGAACAAATATTCATAATATCAGTTGTACAGTTTAATTAGGTGTATCAGATGCTGCAATGATATTTCCAATATCTCTAATAGCTTTCGGGAAAATGTGGAGGAATGTCATATTTATATATAAATATTAAGTTTCATTTTACTGCGGAATTATTAGTCATAAAACAAATATTCATAATTACAGTTGTACAGTTTAATTAGGTGTATCAGATGCTGCAATGATATTTTCAATATTTCCAATATTTTCAATATCCAATATCTAATGCTAGCTAGAAGAGCCCGTCGCTGACGGCCGACGGAGCGACGGTTATATATTGCTGCCGGCGGTGTTGCCAAACCGCAGTTATCGTACCGTAAAATTATCCATTGAATATCACATAAATACTCATAAGAACGGTAATTCTGATACATAAGACAATAGAAATTTGTAAATAATGATAAAAGTTGTTACACTGGCCTATACTTATTGTCATCATACGTTTGGTATATGCATGGGAATGATATAAAGATCTTGGCATAGACGTCGTGCCGCAAACACAGGAGAGGGAGACGCTGCTGGCACATACGGTGTGCCGCAAGAACTGAATGGGTTAACAGTGTTGGCTGTGCGCCGCGCCACGAGCCGACACACTACAACACTACTGCCTGGTCTGCCCCACTGTCCGTCACCTGCTGCCCCAAGGCCAACCACTTGATGTGGTTTATAGACAACTACTAGACCACAATGTTTTGGAGAACATTTTGTTACGCCACCCTCGTTTTGGTGGGTGGAAATAGTTTATCGTGCCCTGCGTGGCATGTGCCTTTTTTGTGTGATTCTGTGTTCTGCTGTTTGATATGTTTGTGTGTGTGTGTGTGTGTGTGTGTGTGTGTGTGTGTGTGTGTGTGCGCGCGCGCGCCCGTAGACATTGTTGTTTTGTTAGCCGTATACTTGTATCCTGAATTTAACCCATTATCTGGCGCTTCGGCGTAATAAATTTATCAAATCAATGCACACACACACACACACACACACACACACACCCTTGGACAGTAACCATAACCTGGCAGTGAAAAATCCTTAGCGACTCAAGTAGGGTTCGAACCCACGCCTTGCTTGTTGAAAGGCAGGGACGTTAACCACTGAACTATGGGAACGAGTGTGTATAGTTCTGTATGTGTGTCTTGGTGTGTATAGCTATTCATGTTTGTGTTTGTAGGCGCCTTGGCAACGACTGTATGTATAATCTAGTGAGAGAAATCTCTCTCTCTCTCTCTCTCTCTCTCTCTCTCTCTCTCTCTCTCTCTCTCTCTCTCTCTCTCTCTCTCTCTCTCTCTCTCTCTCTCTCACTCTTTCATATGTGTATATGTAACAACATTGTTATATGGAAGTTGTTCCCGTGCATGGTTAGTTGTGCAGACGACGCAAGTTGTGACGTCACGAGGTGGTGAGGCTGTGAAGACGTATCGGAGTGTGAGGATAATAGGAACTATTCTATTCAATTTTGCAAAACAGAGTAATAAGAAACATAAACTCTGAACCCAAGTATGGCTAGATGCTCTGGCACAATAGTGTACTTAAGGAATGGGACTACGGCAAACATGTTAGTTATTTTTCATTATTGTCAAATAGAAAATAACTATCTTTGCGGGCCGGTGGCTCTGTGGAACGATTCTAGGACCAAAGTACGTATGGAAATAGTTCGTATGCATAAAGTTCGTACGCAATTGTTCGTAAGCAAATGTTCGTAAGGGATAAAGTTCGTTTGAAAAAAGTATGTACGCAAAAGTTCGTAAGCTAAAGTTTGTATGCAGATGTTCATATGGTATAAAGTACATATGTAAAATATTCGTAACGACCTAACCTAACCTAACCTAACTTAAGCTAACGCGCACGAACGTTTTTCTAACGAACATTGGCACGACGAACATTTAACCTTACGATTTTTTCCATTACGATTTTGTTCCATTACGAACTTTTGACATGACGAACTTTATACCCTACGTACTTTATCCTGACGTACTTTAGGCAAACGAACTTTATCCTACGAATTATTGCCATACGAAGTTTTTCTATACGAACTTTTGTCCGGAACCCGTGTGGAACAGTGTTCGGCTCGTGGCATAAGAGTTGCACGTTCGACCTTGGCTCATGGCAGCATCTTGGTGAGTGGTGCAGTAGAACTATGAACTAACTAGTTCTGGGGGATTACTGAATCACTTCATTGCTAGTTAACACATTAACTAGAAAACACGTATACAAATTACAATAATTTCTTGTGGTTGAAAGTTAACACGTGCTCTTGGAACAAACTATCGGAGCTAATTACGAGTATTATTTTTAATAGCAGCTCGTAATGCAACGCCATCAGCTTGTTGACCCAAGCCAACGACTCCCTCACTGCCGCACCTCGTCCGACTGTATGATGCGAGGCGATCAACTTTCTAACACTTCATTGTAGTGAATCGCGTTACACAACACCGGTTTCATTACTTTTCACTGCTACTGAATCATCAAAGAGGTGACTCACATGATCCGGGAGAACGGTTTGAGTACTAATGAGAGAGAGAGTGTGTGTGTGTGTTTGTTTGTTTTCGTAAAGACCTGCCATCGAGCCAAAGTGATGTAAGTTTCATGCTAATGCACGCTCATTGTTATCTTAAATCCAGCGTGAATTACAGACATTGTTTGACGCAAGACTTACGTTCAAACGTAATTGACGCAGATTACAGGCTTGGCCACGATTTAATTAGGGAATGGCGAAAATAGGTTTTGGTGTAATTGGACTTGCCCGGCTCATTTATCATTTCTCTTGGCCTTGGGTGGTGATGATGATGGTGGTGGTGGTGGCACGGGTATGGTGAGGGTGGTGGTGGTGGCACGGGTATGGTGAGGGTAATGGTGGTGGTGATGGCACGGGTATGGTAGGGGACTGTGAAGGTAATGGTGGTGGTGTCACGGGTATGGTAGGGGACTGAGGATAATAGTGGTGGTGGCACGGGCATGGTAGTGGTGGTAGTGGTAGTGGTAGTGGTGGTGGTGGTAGTGGTAGTGGTGATAAGTCTGCTGGTTATGGTGGAACACATTGAATTATGTAGTTATGATCGCAAGTATCCTTTCTATAATTTTAATACAATTTTTGGAAAAGCAATCATGATGTTAATTAACCATCACTACATTATGATAACTAATGTTAAATTATTAAATTCATCAACACCACCATCACCACATTCAATTACTACTACTGCTACTACTACTACTACTAGTACTAGTACTACTGCTGCTACTACTACTACTACTATAAACTACTACTACTACTACGACGACGACAACTATTTTACTACTTTAC
>JAPQNM010002502.1:30000-32500 GCA_029783475.1 Metacarcinus magister | reverse complement strand
TCTCTCTCTCTCTCTCTCTCTCTCTCTCTCTCTCTCTCTCTCTCTCTCTCTCTCTCTCTCTCTCATTGTGTACTGTTATCTAATCAACGAAAAATAATTATCAGCGAACGGATGTATACATTTTTTTGTTTGTTTATTTGTTTGTTTAATGTGACACGAGTTACTTTTAGTCTATGTGCGGATGCGTGTGCGTGTGTTTCTTCATGTGCGTCTCAGTTTCGTTGACATGACCGCACATAGGGAAGACCTACATACATACATACATACATACATACATACATACATACATGAACGGTGATGAAAATGCGTGTCGGATGATATATCTTCATAGCATGGCACACACACACACACACACACACACACACACACACACACACACACACACACACACACACACACACACACTGTAACATGAGCCGCAATTCTCAGCTGTGGTTAATTATTTCTCCTTTTAACTCAACAACAGCAGCAAAATGGATAATGGAGGCTCTACACTACTATGTCACTCTCTCTCTCTCTCTCTCTCTCTCTCTCTCTCTCTCTCTCTCTCTCTCTCTCTCTCTCATCCATCTATTCCTCCTTCTTAGCCACACACACACACACACACACACACACACACACACACACACACACACACACACACACACACACACACACACACACACACACACACACACACACACAAACACACACACACACACACACACACACACACACTTGTTCACATAAAGAGTCACACACTCACACACACACACGCACGCACGCACGCACTCACAGACACGTATGAACTTATGCACTCACGCACGCACTGAGTTACGACGTGGGATTCTCTCTCTCTCTCTCTCTCTCTCTCTCTCTCTCTCTCTCTCTCTCTCTCTCTCTCTCTCTCTCTCTCTCTCTCTCTCTCAATTGTTTACCTTTTCGGCGGGAAATTCCTCAGCCTACCGAGTGTCCGAAACCTTGAAAAGTGAGGAACCTTTTTCTTCTTTTTTTTCCTTCTATTTTATTGTTGCCTCGTGATGGCCGTGGCGGGTGGAGGAAAAAGGGAGGGAGGGAGGGAGGGAGGGAAGGAGGGAGTGGATGAGGGGGTGGATGAGGGATGGGAAGAAACATCAGAGAATAGGTGGAAGGAGGGACGAAAGGGAGGGAGGGAGGGAGAAATAGTGGGAGGGAGAGAAAGTAAGGGCAGAGAGGAAGGTTGGAGGGACTGGATGGAGAAGGAAAAGAGGGAAGAGAATCTGGAAGTAGAGGGATGGAGGTGATAAAAATGGATAGAATGAGGAATAGAAAAAAACCCAAGAGGATGGAGGGAAGAGGGACGGACGGTAAGGAAAATAAGGGAAGGAAAGACAGAAAGAAGGAAGGAGAGATAGAAAGGAGAAGGAATGAAGGGACAGAAAGTGGGAGGGAAAGAGGGAAGGAGGGAAGGTAAAGGAGGAGGAGTGGATAGAAGGTGGAAGGAGGGATAGAAAAGAGGAGGGAAGGAGGGAGGATAAAGCAGGAATTACATCACTGTTGTTCCTTTCGTAAATGTTCATCTTCTTTTGTTTGATTTCTATTCGCTTTCATTCTTCATTATTTCGTTGTTTTCCCTCCGGTCACGCACGATCTTCATTCCCTCTTCTTCTCCTCTCTATCTTCTTTGTTTTCATCTTCCATCTCTTCATTTCTTCATTTTTTCCTCTCCTCTCCTCTCTTCTCCCTCGCCTCTCATGATTACTTGCACAATAATTATACTTGTGTCAACTGTTTCTATTTCGCCTTTCCGTGCACCATATTATTATTATTATTACAACAACAACAACAACAACAACAACAACAACAACAACAACAACAACAACAACAACAACTACTACTACTACTACTACTACTACTACTACTACTACTACTATAACAATGGCACCAAAACGGTAATTTATCGTTAATTCTATCAGACAACTTCCATTACTTTCCTCCATCTCTCCTTCCCTCCAACAGCCCCCCATTCTTCCTTCTACCCTCTCTCTTCCCCCCTTTTGCCCTGGCGTCCTTTACCCTCCCTCCTCCCCCCACTCGTCTCCTTCTCTCTCCTCCTCCTCCTTCTCCTCCTCCTCCTCTGCCTTCTCCTCCTCCCCCTCACTTATATTGTCATCATACTCTCCCTCCTTCCCTCTTTTCTCCCTTCTTCTTGCCTCTTTCCTCCCTCTGCCTTCCCCACCTACTCTCTCTCTCTCTCTCTCTCTCTCTCTCTCTCTCTCTCTCTCTCTCTCTCTCTCTCTCTCTGCTCTATCTCGCCCCTCCTATCCCCGTGCCTAGCGTCATCCCCCCACCTCTCATGCCCCCCCCCCTTACCCCACCATCCATCCGTCAAGGGGGGGGGAGGGGAGGAGGGAGAGAACGAGCCATTCTGACACTTACTTGGATGACTGGGAAACAGGGAGAAAATGGGTACATCTCTCTCTCTCTCTCTCTCTCTCTCTCTCTCTCTCTCTCTCTCTCTCGCTCTCTCTCTCTCTCTCTC
>JAPQNM010002502.1:15000-17500 GCA_029783475.1 Metacarcinus magister | reverse complement strand
TGTTGTTATCATTATTATTATTATTATTATTATTATTATTATTATTATTATTATTTTTCTTATTATAATAATAATAATTATTATTATTATTTTTATTACTATAATTATTATCATTATCATTATCATTATCATTTACTGCTACTACTACTACTACTACTACTACTACTACTACTACTACTACTACTACTACTACTACTACTACTACTACTACCCGTCGTCGCCACACCGTCCATTGGTATTGCTCCGCCTGGCGTCACTCTGCCTCCTTGTACCACAAAAACTAGTTCCCAGCCGCGTTGGTTTCCCTTGTTCTCGCGCCTCCCAGGATTGCTATTATGGCTGCATCCAACCCCTTACCCCTTACCCCTTATCCCTTACCCCTTACCCCTTACCCATTACCCTTTACCCATTACCCCTTACCCATTACCCTTTACCCCTTACCTCCCTTCCTATCTCAATTTTTTTTCTTCATGTGTTTCAGCTTCTCAACCACCCATGGAGTGTGTGTTCAAGTGTGTGTGTGTGTGTGTGTGTGTGTGTGTGTGTGTGTGTGTGTGTGTGTGTGTGTGTGTGTGTGTGTGTGTGTTTTATTGGGACTGGATTTGGTATCAACATCATCATCATCATCATCATCATCATCATCATCATCATCATCCTTTCCAAGGGATTATAATGCTTAGTGACATTGATAATAGTAGTAGTAGTATAAGTATTAGTAGTAATAATAATAATAATAATAATAATAATAATAATAATGTATGGACATCTTGGCAGTTGTGGGTTGTAGAAAGAGAAACACAGTGTATACTGAGGTTTTTTATTCCTGACCGGTTTCGCTCACAGCTTCTTCAGAGTCCTCTGAAGAAGCTGTGAGCGAAACCGGTCAGGAATGAAAAACCTCAGTATACACTGTGTTTCTCTTTCCACAACCCACAAATAATAATAATAATAATAATAATAATAATTTAACGTTAGTGGTAATAGTTGTTGTTTAACGTTGCCATGGTGGTGAACATTATGGTGTTGTCTCACTATTTTTCTCCTCGTTGACTTGAGGGAGAGAAGGAGGGAGGGAAGGAAGGAAGGAAGGGAGGGAAGGAAGGGAGGGAAGGAAGGAAGGAAGGGAGGGAAGGAAGGAAGGAAGGAAGGGAGGAAGGAAGGGAGGAAGGAGGGAGGGAAGGAAGGGAGGGAAGGATTCGGCAATGGTTTTAGTATTATGGTGATGACGTGAGCATATGGTGTTAATATATGGTGATGGGATGACCGTATGGTGCTAATATATATGGTTACGTCCTTATTCAAGACGGTATAGTGACGAAGGGAGAAAGGACAGTGTGCTTGAACATTAAAGTCACTATATGGTGGTAGTATGGTGACTGTAGTGACGTTAATGGAGGCTGGAGAGTATGGTGTTGGTAGGCGGGTGTATTTCTTGTCAGTATTATGGTGACGATATGGTGAGTGTAGAAAGATGATATAGTAGCATGAATGGCGGATGGTGAGTATAGTGACGGTAGGGTGATGTAGTGACAATGACTGGAGGGTATGGTGATGTAGTAACAATGACTATGGTGCAGTATGATGGTGACGGCAGCAGCAGTATAGTGTTCGTTACAGTGACGGTGACACACGACCATAGGCTTGCTCGTCACTGTCTTCGCTTACTATTTAAGGGAGCCACGCCCCCTCTCTCCCCCTTGCCCTCACCACCACGCCCCCCCATACCCTCACCTCCATGTAAACCACCTCCCTCCCCTCCCCTCCCCTCCCCTCCCCTCCCCTCCCCTCCCCTCCCCTCCCCTCCCCTCCCATGCCCTTTTGCCCTGAGATCACCATTAAGGCAAGTAGCATGTAACCCCCACTTCCCCGCTCCTTACTCCCCCGCCCCCCTCCCCCACCCCTCCCCCTCACTCCCTCCCTCCCCCTCATCCTCCCCCTCCCCCTCCCTCCCTCCCTCCCCCTCCCCCTCCCTCCCTCCCTCCCTCCCTCCCTCCCTCCCTCCCTCCCCCCCTCCCCCTCCCCAGCGACACGCCCCTCGGTATCATTTCTAAATTTGGGCAACACGCTCTTGTCCTCCGAGCTAGTTAGTGGACGAGACTCATTATTAGTAGTATTTTTGTTTTTCATTATTACTATTATTATTATTGTTATTGTTGTTGTTATTATTATTATTATTATTATTAATTATTATTATTGTTATTATTATTGTTATTATTATTATTATTGTTATTATTTAGTACCACATTTACATCCTTGTTATTAATCGTAAAAAAAAAAAGACAATTAGGACTTAGCAGAACGATAATAATTTGTGTTCTGTTCATCTATCTAATATTTGCTTATTTATTTATTTATTATTTATTTAATGAACACTTGTATTCGAACGTTGAAAGTAACGAGTCTCCTTTCCACGTGACCTTCGACTAGCCACTGAGCCTTGGCCTCCCCTGGTAGTATTGTTATTATATTAGTGGTCAATAAGTGCTTCTTCCCTCTCTCT
>JAPQNM010002502.1:2500-12500 GCA_029783475.1 Metacarcinus magister | reverse complement strand
AGTATACCTATAAGTGTTGTAAAGGAAATAAGAAGACAGTGTGTTGGAATGGTGGTGGTGTTGTATGTTGTATTAGATTAGGTATGGGTTGTAGGAGAGTATAGGAGTGTGTGTGTGTGTCCCTGTGTGTCAGATTGTAAATATAGGGAGTGTATGTGGCGATTACTTTGTAGTAGGTAAGGTGAGGTTAGGTTAGGTTATATTATATTAGATTATATTAGATTAGATTAGATTAGCTTAGGGAAGGTATGGTTAGAGAAAATTATTTGCTTTTATTTATTCATTATCTATTTATTTGTTCATTCATTTCTTTTTATCATACCATGCGTTTGAATCTGTAAATGTGGTGTGATACTTTTAGTAATGTTTCCTGTGTGCGTGTGCGTGCGTGCGTGCGTGTGTGTGTGTGTGTGTGTGTGTGTGTGTGTGTGTGTGTGTGTGTGTGTGTGTGTGTGTGTGTGTAATTCACCATGGTTTTGCGGATCACGTGCTGGACTCGTGTTATCGCCAGTTTTTACCCTCCCGGAGAGAGCTTACAGCTCATTATAGCCCGATCTATGGGTAAGGCTGTGACCTTTCACACCCCACACACACACACACACACACACACCATCATCCTCTTGTTCAAGGAGGACAGTAACTGCTTGGTCATCAGTGAAACTTTACACCTTGAGCGAGGCGCGAACTCGAGCCTGCCATGTGACAGGCCGAGACGTTACCACCAAGCTACCAAGCAGTGTGTGTGTGTGTGTGTGTGTGTGTGTGTGTGTGTGTGTGTGTGTGTGTGTGTGTGTCATCCATGTAACACTGTGGAACTAAAGAGAATTACTAATTATTTTCTTGCCTTTTCGTTCACCTTGACAGAGTGTGCAGCGAAGGTGAAGTCTCGATGGCGGACGGAGCTGATGTTAAAGAGTCAACTATTGGGAGAGTACGACTTGACCTCCCTCCCGCCACCCTTCAACTACCCCACTGTGGTCGGCATCAGGGTACTGCTGCTCCAAGTGACTGTGGTACGTACGGTGTGGCGCCAAGGCAGTGTGGGGAGGACATGGGGGGACGGTGGTAGGCAAGGGTTGAGGGAAGAAGGGAAAAGGTTACGGTAAAGGAGCAGGAGGATGGAAGGAAGGGATGGTAGGGTGGATAAGAAGGGGATTTAGTGTGTGTGTGTGTGTGTGTGTGTGTGTGTGTGTGTGTGTGTGTGTGTGTGTGTGTTTGATCTGTGGACGAAGGATAAGGTGGAGGAGGATTACCACCTTGAAAGTTAGTGTAAGAGCATAATACTGAGATGAGAAAATATACCATGCGATTATTGTTATTGTTATTACTATTTTTATTATTATTATTATTATTATAATTATTATTATTATCATCATCAGTGTTGTTACCATTATTATTATTGTTTTCCTTTTGGGTGAAGTGAAGTCGCAATAGTAACAGCGTAACGCCTCCATGTTGACAGACACTGGTGGGCAGAGGTTATTTCTTGATCGTTTCTTCTATGCATCGCCGCTGCTTGCCTCATCATCTGTGCGGATGTGTATACCATCGAGAGAGAGAGAGAGAGAGAGAGAGAGAGAGAGAGAGAGAGAGAGAGAGAGAGAGAGAGAGAGAGAGAGAGAGAGAGAGACGTGTCACATATCTGATATACATTATCTTCCGATTATGACGGAAGTGATGAATAGTAATGAAGTCTTGACAAGCCGCCGCAGCCTCCAAGCCCCGTCCCTTTCCCTTCCCGTGGTACAGGTACACCCTGGCCTCCGTCTGTGTTCTCATTACCTTCACTCTCCTCCCGCCCTCACCCTCCTTCTGCTGGTATAGACGAAGCCAAGGTGTGTGTGTGTGTGTGTGTGTGTGTGTGTGTGTGTGTGTGTGTGTGTGTGTGTGTGTGTGTGACTCGATGCAAGTAGGTCGTAGGAGGAGGAGGAGTAGGAGGAGGAGGAGGAGGAGGAGGAGGAGGAGGAGTAGGAAAAGGAGGGTGGTGGTCGCACGTAGCATCTTGTTTACTTACCGGACCAACAGGTCAGACGGCGTCCGGTCCCTTGCAGCTTTGATTAGACTTTTTTCTGTTTAGTTGATGACTAAGACGAGCTTCAAGAGGTAGGCAAGGTTGGTGGCGTGTGGGCGGCCACCCGCGGACAGGGCGTAGAGTGGCGCCGTGACCCTCAGCGGCAGGCCTCACCCTTACCTGGTGGGGGGGAGTGGGGGGCAGGCCTCACCCTTACCTGGTGGGGGGGGAGGGGGGCAGGCCTCACCCTTACCTGGTGGGGGGGGAGGGGGGCAGGCCTCATCCTTACCTGGTGTGGGGGAGTGGGGGGGCAGGCCTCACCCTTACCTGGTGGGGGGAGTGGGGGGCAGGCCTCATCCTTACCTGGTGGGGGGGGAGTGGGGGGCAGGCCTCACCCTTACCTGGTGGGGGGGGAGTGGGGGGCAGGCCTCACCCTTACCTGGTGGGGGGGAGTGGGGGGGCAGGCCTCACCCTTACCTGGTGGGGGGGGAGTGGGGGGCAGGCCTCATCCTTACCTGGTGGTGGGGAGTGGGGGGCAGGCCTCACCCTTACCTGGTGGGGGGGAGTGGGGGGCAGGCCTCATCCTTACCTGGTGGGGGGGGAGTGGGGGGCAGGCCTCATCCTTACCTGGTGGGGGGGGAGTGGGGGGCAGGCCTCACCCTTACCTGGTGGGGGGGAGTGGGGGGCAGGCCTCACCCTTACCTGGTGGGGGGGGAGTGGGGGGCAGGCCTCACCCTTACCTGGTGGGGGGGAGTGGGGGGGCAGGCCTCGCCCTTACCTGGTGGGGGGGGAGTGGGGGGCAGGCCTCACCCTTACCTGGTGGGGGGGAGTGGGTTCACATGCACCTCACTCACCTTTCTTGTCACGGCAGATGGTGTTCTTGGTGCCATGTGCTGCCTGTACACACAAGTAGTAAGTAAGTAAGTAAGTGTTTACTGACCACAATTTCAGTTAGTTACACTTAATTTCAAGTAATCATAGGTAAGAACAAAATAGATTAAAACATCGGTAAATCAAAAACAATTATGGTCCATACAATAAATAGCAGAAAAGAACGCATAAAACATTAAATATCCAACTACGTTAATATTTAAAAACATGAACTCTCAAATTTTGTAAAACAAGGTGTGAAAAAAATAAACAAATAAATAGACTACTTAATAACATCAAAGTAATCTCAGTTGTACAGTGATAACTAAGAGAAGAAAAAAAAAAAAAACCTCAAAAATATCCAATATATAAGTTGATATGGTAACATGATAAAATACATAAACTGAATTGGTACAGATGACTAAAACTAACACAATTAAAGTAGATTTGTACCATAAAATGATAAAAAATGAATAGTATGATAAAATTTAGAACAGTAACATAAAAAAAATAGTCTCATGAAGAACAACAGGACAAATGGCTAAAAACTATAATTTCCTAAAATTTCCAGCAACATATTATTAAACAAACATTGACATAACTACATTAATCAAAACAGGAAAGTACTTTATACACTATATCTTCAATACAAAACTGGGCCTCATTATGGATTAACTGACTCCAAGAAGTAAAGTTATGTGTCGTGCGAATATCCTGAGTCAGCGGACACGACTCTAACGCATGCAGCTCCGTTTGCACGTCGCCGCACGGACAGAGCCGCTCCGCCACCACCAGACGACCTCGCCCGCGCCGATTCCAGCGGCGTCTCGATCGCCAGGTTATGACCGACCCGCAGTCGACTAAATGCAATTCTGTGTATCTCATCAGTTTTACCGCGACATTTGTAAATGTTATGTACACTCACACACACGCACACGCACACGCACACACACACACACACACACACACACACACACACACACACACACACACACACACACCACTTCCATGGTCTAGTGGTAACGACTGCAGCTTGTCACCCGGCTAGGCGGCAAGGCGTGGGCTCAAACCCTGCTCAGGTCGCTAAGAGTTTTTCACTGACAAGGTTACTGTCCCCTTTGAGGAAGGGGATGTGTGTGTGTGTGTGTGTGTGTGTGTGTGTGTGTGTGTGTGTGTGTGTGTGTGTGTGTGTGTGTGTGTGTGTGGCACTGATACCTCCATGGATCGTGTATGTTCACTTGGTGCAATCATTGTATTGAAATTAGTGGAACAAGTTTGAGGTCAGGAATTTCATATACATAATTTTTCTCGATCATGGTCATAAAGCTGACAAGCTGAGTCTTGGGAATGATAATAATAATAGTAATAATAATAATAATAATAATAATAATAATATGAAACGCCTGTAAGTGTAATGTAATACTTTATTAGTTGGACGAAAAAACTTTGTTTATTATCGTTTGTTAATTATATCATCAGACATAATACTTGTTCCGTGTATTTATATTTTTAGTAAAATGGTAAATACAATGTATTATATTATTCATAATTAATGATGTTGTCTTCATCATTAGTGTATATCCGTTATCTATTTGAAAGAAAACATTGATTGGTACAATTAAGGAGGGTTGCTGAACGGCATTTTCTTTTTTGAGATGGAATATGCTATTACTATTGTAATTACTATTGTATTATCTACAGTAGTAGTAGTAGTAGTAGTAGTAGTAGTAATGATGATATTATTATTATTATTAGTAGTAGTAGTAGTTTTAATCAATGCCTTCCATTACACTCACCTTCCCTTTGCCTTCCATTGCAGGAAGAGAAGCAGGAGATGCTGGAGGCAGACGCGTGGCTAATCTGCGTAAGTCCTGAAGCCTTGTACTGCCTTGACAACACTTGAGAATCCTTGTATGTAAAGGGTATTATATCATGAACTTAGCTTAACAAGGTGTATTATTAGGCAGAGTGACCTTGAATATGCAGTGTAGTTTGAACCAAGTGTAGTTTTCAATGTGCGGAGACTTCCTGTTTGTGATGTATGAATTGTGTTATTGAACTGGTGATCACAGCCTCACACGCCACAGTAACTGGTTGGCTGGTGGTTTCTACCTGTTGGAGGAAGGAAATGTTGTATCACCGGGATTGTTGCCTAATATTTTCACGTGAATGGACAGACTAAGTTTGACGAAGCAAAGTGTAACATCGTGTGACATCACTTCATTAACTTAGTGTAACGATAACTTGGCTAAGAGTATCACACTGCAAATGTCACTTTGCTATCATCATCATCATCATCATCATCATCATCATCATCATCATCATCATCATCATCATCATCATCATCATCATCATCATCATCATCAGCCACCTGCCTTTCTCAAAATCCTCAGCTCCTGTCAGTCTATTCCTGTTCACTCAAAAACATTTGCTGACCTTGTCTCTTCGTCCTGAAATGACGTAATTTTTCGAGCCACCTCAGGACCAAGAGCCATTCAAAAATTACGTATCGCTTCTTTTGGTAATGTTTTACAAATAAATATAAAGCTCACCTAACACCTGCAAATTATTATCTTGAATTAGACTCTTCTTAATAATTTTTGTTATGATATTAAAGAATTCCGGATGAATTTGATATGAAAATTCTCTCATGCCATTTACCTACTTAACTTCGTAAGTAATTTGTCAATCGTAGAAAGGTGTGACAATGGTATGTAACACATGGCTGCACATCACATCACTCCCCTTGTTACGCTCATAACACTTCACCATCACCTCCCTCACTACGGTACAGTGTCCTTCCTTTCCTTCCATCTCCTGCTCTCTCCTTCCTTTCCCTTCCCCCGTCACGTACCTACCACCTCATCCTTCCTCTCTTCTCTACAGGAATGGACCGACCCCCGCCTCGCCTGGGACCCCGACAAGTACATGAACATATCTTACGTGGACTTGCCTCACTCCGCCATCTGGAAGCCTGACATCAGCATGTACAACAGGTGGGTGGTAAGGTGGCAGGGTGGTAGGGTGGTAGTGTGGTAGGGTGGTAGGGTGGTAGTGTGGTAGGGTGGTAGGCCGCCTCCAGATGGCCACCTAAACTACAAGGGACAGGTTACATCGCCTGGTAATTACAATGTACTTCACCTTCAACTAAGATGATTAATATACTGTGTACTATACATGCAGCTTTCCTTGTAAATAACAAACTGGTCCTACGTGACAAACAACTTAAAGGGAAATGCACTTCATTCATTATATAAATAGTAGAACCTTCATTCTGGAAACATAAACAAATATACTTGTGGCTGGAATATAATCATTCCTCTAATGGAAAATCCCTTTGGTGGTAGAAATAATTTTATTTTTATTTCGTCTTGATTGTAGTGTTATGACCTTCAGACTTACATCTACGCACTCATATATATATATATATATATATATATATATATATATATATATATATATATATAAATACGTATATATCAGTGTTGTGTAATGGATGTCACTCTCCCCGCCTTCAGGGCAGTGGAATTAGAATTCCGGTTACTTCAACTTTAATACTCTTGTTATGAAGTGTGGAACATTTTATTTCTCTTACATACGCTACATGCGAAAATATAAATTTGTAACAGTTTCAAGAGCAACACGTAATATAAACACAATGAAAACAGCAGTACTGAGTGATAACCAAACACACAAAATACTACACATGTTCATCTGTCCACAGCCCATCCAGCGGTGCCTTCCAGGACCTCGGAGAGCGACTGGCCAATGTCTCGTACACGGGCCGCGTACACTTCGTGGTGGGCATCCGGCTTCATTACTTCTGCGTGGTGGACCTCACCTACTGGCCCCACGACAACCACAACTGCACCCTGGAAATGGGGTCCTGGCGCTACAGTCAAGCTGGAATCGACTTGCAACTCGTAGAAGACAAACCAAGGGTGTGTGTGGCGCGGTTTGTGTTACTGTGTTCACCTTTGTGGCTTGGACGTGTTAGGTTGTGGTGATGTGTGAAGGTGACCATCTTGATTACTAATAGTGTCGAAGGTTGTGACTAGCAGTGGTGGTGAATAGTAGTGACAGGAATGTTAGTAGTCATGGGTGGTGGTGGTGGTGGTGGTGGTGGTGAATAATGGAGAGTGAGGCAGATGCGTTGGTCATGCATACAGAGAGAGAGAGGAGAGAGAGAGAGAGAGAGAGAGAGAGAGAGAGAGGAGAGAGAGAGAGAGAGAGAGAGAGAGAGAGAGAGAGAGAGAGAGAGAGAGAGAGAGAGAGAGAGAGAGAGAGAGAGAGAGAGACGGAGACGGAGAGAGAGAGAGAGACAAAAACGAGGAGCCACTCATGTAAACAGTCACACAAGCACAAGGAGAAAAACACAGCAGTACTCGTAAAAATTTTAAATAACATCCTTCCATTATCCCCTGAGCTCACATAGCACTGCAAATCATCCTACACACACACACACACACACACACACACACACACACACACACACACACACACATACACACACACACACACACACACACACACACACACACACACACACACACCCCATTAGCAGAGCCGTTGTGTGGGTGGTGGATCAAGTATTAGAATGCCATGTGGCCATCAAGTGTCACTGAGCACTGGCACCTCCTTCCCTCCCTCCCTCCTTCCCTTCCTCCCTCCCTCCCTCCCGCCCTCCCTCCCTCCCTCCCTCCCTCAGCTCACCTTCCAAATGCACCCTCACTCAATCCTCCCTCATCCTTATATCCTCCCTCCTCGCTCCTTTCCTCTCTTTTCTCTCCCTCACATTCTACTCTCCCTTACTTTTCATTATTCCCCAAATGCTATCACTTTCCTCCCTCCCTCACTCACTCCTCACTCCTCACACTCAATCTTCTCCTTTCACATCCTTTTTCACATCTTTCACTATCTTTCCTCATTCTTTAAACTATCACTGTTCATCCCTCACTGTTGAGTTTGTAAATTGTTCGCTACCTTCCCTCACTACTCTTCTCACCAGCCAGCCTCATCCTTATACCCTTACTCCTGTTTTTTCCCCATACACTCCCAGCACCTCTCTCACTCCTGCCTCATTCCTCCACAGATGGAAGGCGTGACCCGAGTAAATGAGGATGGAGGTAACTTGACCCGAGGCTGGTGGAGGCTGGTGAACAGCAGCATGTCGAGGCATGAAGCTCACTTTGTTTGCTGTCCAGACCCTTTCATCTCCATCAGAATGTCCCTCATACTGACCAGGGATGCGCCGGTGTACCAGTGGACTGTCAAGATGCCTGCCGTGGGTTAGTGTGGGGGTTTGTTTTGATGCCATTAGAGAACCAACCAAGGGTATTAAATAACGTTATGAAAAAAGCTTACTTGCGATTATTGGTTCCCTATAGAAGAAAGAGTAATTCAAAAAGGGAAGTCAAATTAGGGTTACAGGTATCTTGATCATGTTGGTGATCGTCATTTTTTTTTTTAATTAAATTTTATTATTTTTATTTTCATATATTTATTTCCTTTTTTTTGTGTGCTGTATGTACAGAGTTGTTTTTGTCATTCTTTTTTATCATGCTTACAAGATATTCAATTGATTCTCAACTTTAATGCTATTCTAGACTTGAATTTTTTTTTTCTTTCATAAGTATGTATTATGTATGTATCTCTAGTTTAATAATTAATCATTGAAGGAAGAAAAGTTAGGACTTTCCATTGACATACTACAAGACATCATCCTCTTCTTTTCCTATCCCTCCTCCTCCTCCTCCTCCTCCTCCTCCTCCTCCTGCTCCTCCTCCTCCTCCCCTTCCTCTTCCTTGGTTACATGTAAATAAATAGAGACGATCATTCGCAACTATGATGACATTCTTTGAAAACAATGATATGTATTGATGACTCACAACATGGTTTCCGTAGTAAACGTTCATGTTTAACTATTTTTTCGACTTCTTTCATTATATTTGTGGTGTGTACGATGAAAGCTAATCATTGGATGTCATATCTGGATTTTCAAAGTCGTTTGATAAAGTTCCTCACAAGCCACTGACACTGACACTGACACACGGTATTTGTGGTTACATTCACAATTGGGTTCAGTCCTCACTCTGGGAAGGGAAACAGTGTGTGCTTTTGAAAGGCGTTTCCTCTGGCTGACTTTAGAGTTAAGAGTGGCCTACCCCAGGGTTTGGTATTTGGTCCTGTTGTGTTCTTGATATATGTTAATGACACAGATGAAGGAATCTTTTGCAAAATTTAAAAAAATTCCGATGACACGAAAACTGTCAATAAAGTAACTACGACACATGAAAGAGAAACTTGCAGTCAGATCTAGATCTACTAATTCATGGGTCCAACGAATGGGAAATGGAAATAATGTCAATAAATGCAAAGTTTTACACATTAGAAGTCATAATGATACGTTCAGTATTTAATGACTGAACAACAACTTTCTACAGTTAATATGGAAAAAAATCTCGGTGTCATGATATCAAGCGATTTAAAGCCCAGTCACCATTGCTCAGAGGAAGTTAAACTTGTTAATAAACTGGTTAGTTTCATCGGACGTATCTTCAAAAATAAATCAGAAAAGATTACATTAAAACTGTATAATCCCTGGTACGGCCCCATCTCAATACTGCGTACAGTTATTGTTCCCATTTTACATAAGAGTCAAAGAGAAATTAAAAAGAGTTTAACGACGAATAACAAAAATTATTCCCAGGCTGAGAAATGTAACCTATGAAGGAAGACGTAAAGAACTAAACTTATTCAACTTATCGAAACGGAGGATGTGAGTTGATGTAATAGAAGTGTTTTAAATATTCAAAGGATTTGATAACATCAATGCAGAAGATTACTTCACAGTAGATCAATCAAAGATAACAAGAAGACGAAACAGTTTTAAGATAATCGGTAAAAGATTCTTAACAAATGAAGCCAAACATTTGTTCTCCAATCGCGTCGTTAACGTCTGGAATTCTCTGCCTTCCAACGTTGTTGAAAGTATAACACTTACACCTTTCAACAACAGACTACACAAGTACTTGGACTCCAATCATAAACTGAGATATTATTCGTTGTCGTAAATAAATTAAATCAAGTAATGCGAATATATTTATGAAATGTCACATT